>CAUYQG010238316.1:0-15274 GCA_963574415.1 Tarsius wallacei | reverse complement strand
ACCATTGGTAATGTTAGCTGCTGTAGCATTACCAAGAATCACTCTGGCTTCATCCAATCAGATCTCTTTTGCTCTCCCCAGGAAGAAGATTCCTGTTGTTTTTGTCTTTTTCTTTTCGCCGTTCCCGATTCCACCCACATCAGACCCTGTTCACCAGAGCTGGCCTCCGGCACCATGGGACTGTATTGGCCAATGGGACGTGGGTGGATGCAAATGTGCTATATTTAAAACTGCTGGTCTCTAAACCTTCCACATGCAAGGTCTTCCACACTTTCCTTTGTCCTTTGGCTGGGATATTGGAGGCCATATGCTGTGGAAGCAGGTACCAAGATGAAAAAAGCCTAATATCTAAGCCATTGCTGAGAAGTAAGTTTCTGACAAAATCTTCCACCTTGAAATTTGGTGAGAGCAAAAGAGATCTGATTGGATGAAGCCAGAGTGATTCTTGGTAATGCTACAGCAGCTAACATTACCAATGGTGACTAAGACAATGGTGAAATAGAGTTTTTTCTTATATGTCTCTGAGTATGTATGTCAGCAACAAAGAAGAAATAGAACTGAATATTTCTTTTATTTTTTTATTTTTATTTTTTTTTTAGTTGAAGTCTCACTCTGTCGCCCAGACTGGAGTGCAGTGGCCGCTCCCAGCCACCGCAGCCTCGACCTGCTGGGCTCTAGCGATCCTTCTGCCTCAGCCTTCCAAGTAGCTGGAACTACAGGTGCGCACTACCACGCCCAGCTGATTTTTTGATTTATTGTAGAGATGAGGTCTCACTTGCCCAGGCGGGTCTCGAACCTGTGGGCTCAGGCAATCCACTCACCTCAGCCTCCCAAAGGCGCCGGATTACAGGCTGAGCCACCGAGCCCAGCTGAACTGAATATTTCTGAATATGGTGAAATAAAACAGCAGGACAGTTCTACTTTCACTGAAGATTTTAACAACTTTGGAGGCCAAGCATTCCAGAATTCCCTTATTTCCTGGTACCCTCAGTACATGTTCCTTTTCCCATTGGAAATTTGGCAAGCAATTAGAACTATGAAATGACACTCATATCCATACTGCTACACCCCATTGTGGGGGCAAATTTAAAAGATAAAAGGTCACATTTAAACATTAGTGTTAGGAGTTGATAGGAAACCACTCCAGTGCATATTTTTTTTTCACCTGATGTTTTGACATGAAGCCTCAATCATGACTATCAAAAGGAGGCTCTCTCTGCCCTTCAGTTGTTTATTGATTATCAACTTCCTTTCACTATGTTGTAATAATTGCAATTATGCTATAATAGTACTATTGATTATAATGAGAATTTTATTACCTGGAGCTGGAACCAACTGTGAAGCAAATATGTACTGTCAGCCTATCACATTCTATGTTAAAATGTTTCTTAAGCTGTAATTTCTTTATTTAAGCAAGCAAAAGTGGATTAAAATATATGTGACCACAGCAAGTAAGAAATATTATATTGCACTAACATACATATAAAATTGCAGTATATTTACAAATTGTTGATAAAAAATACAGTTACAACCACCTCTGTCTGCTAGAAGTTTCTATAGGTCATCTGCCTTGAAGTCAGAAGGTGGTCTGTTTTTGGCCAATAACTCATAAATTATGATTATTTTTAACTTGTTAGGGGCTAAGGAAAGTTTAGAATATAAACATCCTGCCCCAGTCTTTGTCCACATGAGCACAGTTAGAAGCCTTTCTAATATCTTCTAATAAGACTGGCCAAGCTGCAATCAATGCACCCTCAAGCATGTCATATGGAATATTGGACCTCCATAGGATGCAAGCCAGCTCTCCTTGTCCTGTTTCAGTAATGGAGTTTTTGTCTAATGAAGAACTTAATAGTTAAATTTTACTTTATATTCCAATATGATTACGATTAGGCAGACCTATCCTCCATACACAGTAATATGGATGAAATCATTCTCTCTAATTTTACTTTGAGATAATCCATAAGCCCTGGCCTGGCAAACCATAACACTTAAAGTTTTGTGAGCTAAAACAAATACACTTAAAAAGTATGTTGATATTGGTTGTTTAGAATTTTGCAGAGCATAAATTTCAGATAGGTCACAATTCAATAACGAGCAGGCATACTTAAATGGGATACATAGAGTAAGAAGGTAAGTATCACAGTGATATCTAAATGATCAGATTACATCACACTTTTTGCTGAGGCATACTGCAATTAAATTAATCTATCATCAGGGTTATTCACTCTACATTTAAAGCAATAATTTTTAAAAAACGTCTGGGAAAATAAGATTAGGCACAGGACTAGAGAATTCTTTAGCCTACTCACAGTGTACTCTACCTTGCTGGAACCATTAAAGTTTAAGTCCACACAGAGGGGGAAATATTGCTACTCAAACAGTATTGTATGATTGTTCTCTGTACTCTCTATTTTCCCTCCATCATGCATTTCCAACTGGAAAATATTGTCCATAAGGAGGTAGTAGTGGGAATTTTGGGGAGGGAGGATAAACATCTTACTCATTGTTATATAATAACAGACACATACAGTACATAAAGAGGCATAGAGTATGTACATGGTATCAACATTTTATGGGAGCTGGGGAAATTGAGAAAAAATATAGAAAAAAAACCTCCTGAAGGTGTCAATACCAAAAATGAGGTAGGGATGGGTGATGCCTGGAAGGACAACACCAAATGAACTGCCCACTTGAAATAGAAGCTCTGCCTCAATGTCCTTCTCTGTAACCTGAGGATAAATATCCACCTTTCCAAGGAAATGTAATGCCTAAATGACCAGATGTTTGTAAGAAACCTAGTGAAATTCTTCATATGCAGTAGGAAACAGATGAGGTCCCACCGATACATATACTTGCAAGACATAGTCCTTCCTTACACTCCTTACACTCAGAGAGTAGGGAAGCCAGACTGTAAGTTCCATGGGGCAAACTCTGATTTTATTTTTATTTTGCATATATATGTATAGATCTATGTACATATTTATGTAAATGCATATATATGTATTTTTGAGGACTCCTATATCCTTCCTGACACAGGAATTCTGTCTATCTATTGAGAGAGTGACTGAGGAAGGCATTGTTCCAGAAGTTAAACAGGCTTTGCTGCAATGCAAAATGTAGATCTGAAACTTTCCTCACAGGGTTAATAAGAATTCTGGACAGAAATAGAGTTATAATTAACCACTAATTAGAATGCACTTTAACTCACTCCCTTGTAACTAAAAGTGATGTAGCACTAGATACTTACCATTTTCATCCTCACTGTTCCTATAGACAGGATCTCTGACATTAGAATCATAAGACTTTTGTTTTAGTATTGCTTGTGCAGATCATAACTTTCAGCAAAATACCTGAGGCCAAAGAGTTTGGAGACCGCCACAGAGGAATGGGAGCAGCACAAGAATATAGCTTTACTCTCTGCCCATGTCTTCACCCTGCACTCTTCAACCAATCTCCACCCATAAAATCTGTAACCCCAAACTTCTTGGGGAGACCTATTTTAGGTTTTATCGTTTCCTCATCTGGTGACCTTACAATTAAACCTCTTTCTATGATGCAACCCAGTGTCTTGGAGTGTTGACTTGCTGGACTCAACAGGCAACAAACCTTTGACAGTTAGAGGTTTAAAAATAGTCTTTTTCTATATTTTCAGAATATGCAGACTCAGAGAAAGTGTTAGCATCATGAGGAAAACAAAGATGAACAACACAGGAGCTCAGTGGAGAGAGTTAGCTAAGCAGGAATGTACACAGCTGAGCAAGCATCTCCTCCATTGCTGTTCTCAGCATCATGACCTCATTGCAAATCAAAATGTCTCAAGACGTTTGGTGTGTTTTTTTACTGAGTAATTAGACTGACCAGTGCAACTTTAGTTTGAGAGGGAATATTTGGTCATTTGGAGAACTGGTTCTTCTACAGGACAGTCACACTAGATATTCAAGCTTGGCAACTTATTGACATGAGAAAATGATCTTTTTTGTGCTGGAAGTAGAGATATACTTTTTAGATTTAGGAAAATCCTACCACAGATTATCTCAGTCAAGAACAGCTGTGGCTATATTCAAGCATTTTATCTTTAATGTTTATTATTTCTCATTTCTAATTATTTATATCCTTTTTAACCTCTGTTCACTTGTTTTTCATCCACTCACATCACCACTGACTGAATTTGAAGCCTGACATTTGCTTTTTCCCTTCTGCAATTTTAGAAGGTTCCTGAAAAGTCCTTGCACCTTTGGGTTAATTTATTCCCTTACATTCAACTTATTTTTCACACTGCTGTCATAGTGATCTTTGTGAACCAAAAATGTAGTCCCATTTATTAAGAGCTATCAATATTTCATCAATGACAGATATTGGTTATTGTCTACTAGTTTTCATTTTCCCTGTCTTTTAAAAAATAATCAGCTTCTTACTTTGTTTTGTAGAGCACATGTCAGTCCAGCACATGCCAGTCCAGCTACAGAATATGTTTCCAGTTTCCCTGGAGTCTAGGTGTGAACATACACTTAGGTTGTGGCATAGGTTTGGCATGTATATGCCAAAGTGAAAGACATACATTTTGCGTCAAGTACTTGGACATATTTTTGCTCCCCTTTCACTCTCCTATTTTTCTTTCCATGCGGTTGACCTGCTGCTCATTCTTGAAAAGGATATTGATCTATTGGGCAACAGCAGAGTTGTAATATGAAAAGATGAGCTTGAGTAGTATACCGTGTCTACTCTTCCTGGACTTTTATGGAAAAGATAAAGGCCTTTCACATTTGAAACATTCTAGTAATGTACCTTGCTCTGGAATAGCAGTCTAACTCTCTTCTTAATAATACTTTGTGTCCATTGTTTAGAGAATATATTTTTATATCCTTATCCTGGCATGCTAAGGTATTCATCATCAACAGTATGCCACAGCATTAGTGTTGTAACCTGTGTATCTATCTTTGGTCAATAATGTAGGAGCAGAAGTTGCTCCCCATGAGAGCCAACCAGAAGTTTCTGAGTTGTTGTATGTCTTTGCCAGTTTCCTGCACTTTGTCTCTGCCATAAGAAAGGGCTATCCCAGACTGAGGTTGTTCCACACATCTT
Source organism: Tarsius wallacei (assembly GCA_963574415.1). Classification (NCBI taxonomy): domain Eukaryota; kingdom Metazoa; phylum Chordata; class Mammalia; order Primates; family Tarsiidae; genus Tarsius; species Tarsius wallacei. The sequence goes on along the minus strand of CAUYQG010238316.1, from coordinate 10,189 downwards.
ACCGTGTAACATGAGTAAGACATAAACCATCGTGGAATAAGACCCTAAATTTTGAGGATTATTTGTTACCACACCATTATCTAGCAGAGGTAATTACTAATTTGTTACTAATATAATTACTGGAAACAAAACAACATGAAATAACATCAAAAATAATATTGCAAGTAATCAAGCAAGAAGACAATGTTTTTCTTTTGAATTATATTTATCTTCATGGTAAGCAGATATTTAGAATAATTTACTTATGCTTGAAAAATGATTTTTTTTAAATTTAAAAACAATTAGCCAAAAATTTAGGTGGCACCCACCTGTAGTCCCAGCTACTTGGGAGACTGAAGCAGAAGGATCACTTGAGCCTAGGAGTTTGAGGATGGAGTGAGATATAATCACATGATTACAGTCCAGTCTGGGAAACAGATCAAGACCCTGAATCAGGAAAGAAAGCAAAAAAAGAAAATTATTTTTTTAGTTCAAATTCCCTGAAGCACATCCTGAGGCAAGGATTCTTGAGCAAATGATGGTTAGGGAAGTACGCCATGGAGAAGCAGAAAGTGGGCTGAGGAAGAAGATAAAAGAGGAAGAAACTAAGGGAGGATAGAATTTTATGCCTTATAGAATCTTTAGACATATTTAGTTTTCCCTCATGTTATTAACTGCTACATAAATATGAAAATATGTACAGGAAGAACCTGCACAAATGGGAATACAAATTAACCCCTGGACTTTATTTTCTGGTTGGAGTTCATTGGCCAGTTGATTCATCCAAAGTCAAGACATTATGTGAGATGGTATCTCTCCAGGCTTTGAATAACTCTTACCTCCTCCCACATCTAATATTGGTGCTCCTGGAAGGCTTTGCAGAATTTTAAAAGATCATTCCCAATGTCTTTATTTCCATACCAATTTTTTACATTTATATATCTTTTATTTTAAAATTGTGGGGTACTGTTAAGGGTTAGGTATACAAATATTCATTGTGCAGGTACCCTTGTTGATGAGGTGTGCCTCCCTTCCCCAGACAGATATTGACTACCGTTAATCCCACCTCCCTGCCCCTCTCTGCCCCCCCCCATAGTTTCCCACCACTGTCAATCCTTTTCTTATAGCATTACAGTAGTTGTTCAAGGCCCACTTATGAGTGAGGACATGTGATACTCAGATCTTTGTTTCTGTGACAGATCACTCAGCATTATAAACTCTAATTCCATCCAGGTTGCTGTGAAATTCATGATTTTGTTCTCTTTTAGGTCTGTGTAAGAGTCCATTGTGTACATGTACCACATTTTTTTAATCCAGTCCTCTTTTGATGGACAACACGGCTGGTTCCATGATCTTGCTATTGTGAGCAATGCTGCGATAAACATACGTGTGCAAGTATCTTTTTTATAGAGTGATTTGAGTTCTTCAGGGTATATTCCCAGTAGTGGAATTGCGGGGTCGTACGGAAGGTCGATTTTTAGAACTTTTAGTGGGACCTCATTAAACTGACAAGCTAGTGCAAAGCCAAAGAAACAATCAAGAGAGCATGGAGACAGCCTACAGACTGGGAAAAAAATATTTGCCAACCCCATGTCTGACAGAGGCCTAACATCAAGGATTTACAAGGAACTCAAATGTGCTGAAAAGAAAAAAACAAACAACCCCTTTAAAAAGTGGGCAAAAGATTTGAATAGACACTTCTCAAAAGAAGACATACGAGCAGCCAACAGATACATGAAAAAATGTTCAGCCTCACTAGTCATCAAGGAGATGCAAATTAAAACTACACTGAGATACCACCTAACTCCAGTCAGGATGGCCATCATCAATAGCTCAAAAAACAACAGATGCTGGAGAGGATGCGGCAAAAAGGGAACACTTCTACACTGTTGGTGAGAGTGTAAATTAGTACAGCCTCTGTGGAAAACAGTGTGGCGATTCCTAAAAGATCTAAAAATTGACCTTCCATATGACCCCACAATCTCCCTACTGGGAATATACCCAGAGGAACTCAAATCACTCTATGAAAAAGATACCTGCACACATATGTTTATTGCAGCATTGTTCACAATAATAAGAACATGGAACCAACCGTGCTACCCATCAAAAGAGGAATGCATTTAAAAAATGTGGTACATATACACGATGGAATATTATGCAGCCATAAAGAACAAAATTATGAACTCCACAGCAACCTGGATGGACTCAGAGTCTAAAATACTGAGTGATCTATCACAGAAACGAAGAACTGAGTATCACATATTCTCACTCATAAGCAGACCTTGAACAATTATCATAATACTACAAGAAAAGGATTGGCAGTAGCGGGAAACTGCCAGGGGTGGGTGCAGGGAGGCGGGACGGCAGTAGTAGGAATCTGCCTGGGGAGGGGGGGACACACCTCATTAACAAGGGTACCTGCATAATAAACATTTCTACACCTAACCCTGAATTATACCCCACATCTTTAAAATAAAAAAATTAAAAGTTAAAAAAACTACAATGAGATACTACTTAGCACTGGTAAGGATGGCTATCATTAATAAGCCAAAAAGCAACAGTGCTGGTGCGGGTGTGGAGAAAAGGTAACACTGGTGTGAGTGCAAGCTATTTCAGCCTCTATGGAAAGCAGTGGACAATTCTTAAAGAACACAAAATTGAGTTTCTATATGATCCAGCAATCCCACTTCTTGGAATATACCCAGAGGAGCATAAATCGCTCTACCAAAAAGACACATGCACACGTTTGTTCACTGCAGCACCATTTCCAATAGCAAAAAACATGGAAACAATCCAGATGTTCACCAAAAGTGAACTGGATTAAAAACATGTGGTACATACACATGACAGAATACTACTGTGCAGCCATAAAGAATAACAAAATCATGTCTTTTGCAGCAACTGGAGACCATCATACTAAGTGAACTCTCAAAGAAACAAAGAACTGAACACTGCATCTTCTCACTCTTAAGCGGGCCATGATCACTGGTCACATGAACACCAGGATAACAACAGATGCTAGACACTGCTGGGTGTGGGAGGGCGGATGCAAGGGGGAGCACATGGCAACATACTGGATATGGGGTCCGCTATCTGGGAGAGAGGGCCCACCAGAAGCCCAAACTTCACCTGCACACAACTGACTTAGGTAGTAAATCCTCACATGGACTCCACAACTCTAAAATAAATCTTTAAAAAAGAGAGAGGCAAGCATGTCAAGAAGGAGCAACCAGGGGACAAAGCCTGCCTAGAAACTGAGAAGGGTGAAGTATGAGGGTGGGGAGTTGGGAGTGGGGACACTGGAGACTCGCAAGAGAGCATTTGGATGGGGTCGACAAAAAAGAGAGAGACTTCCGGGGCAGGGGTGTAGGAAGAAGGAGCCCAGCCCACAGTGCCCCTCCTGGAGGGTGGCAAGCATCAGTGGGCCTTCAACCCTCTGGAGAGATCTGGGCCAGGATGAGGAGGGCAGGAGCAGATGCTGTTTTCACCGTTTTGTTTGCCTGTTTGTGACGGTGGGGAGGAGGGATCAGCAGAAAAGAATGCAGACGGAAAACAGTGGAAGGACTGACAGAGATAGTCTATGGAGATGCTTGGCTTCTGAAAGGACTGGAGAAAAGGGTGAGACAGGAAGAACGTACAGAAAGGTGTAGTGTACTGGGGTATGTGGAGGTGTGATGGAGGGAAATGACGGAAGATTCTGCCTCTCATGAAGAGGGAATCAAACCATTCACCCTGCCAGAGAGCCTGGGGTTTTCCACATCACCCCACACTTGATTCTACCCTTCCTTCTGAAAGGTCTTCACTGTCTTTGCTTTTCCAAACTCTCCCTGCCATTCCAATCTCATCTTCAGGGAGCCCTCCCTGGCTCCACTAGCTAGGGTCAGTTCTCCTTTGTCAGAACACATGCAGAACATTTCTCCAGTTTCTCATTCTATGCATTACTTTCCCCATATATCATATTTATTGGCATTGGCATATTCTCTCTCTCTCTCTCTCTCTCTCTCTCAAGCCTTTTGTAAATAGAACCAAGAAAGAGAAGGGAAGGTTTATATGAGCAAAATCATGAACACATACCCGAGTGTTCAGAACAACTGGAAATGAGAAACTTCCATAGGAACTGCAAAAGCCAGGTTTGCTTAACTATTTTGATTCTAATTGTTGATTACAAAATGCAGGTAGAACTTACATAATTTTAAAACTTAAGAATTTATAATTTATGGAAGAATTCATAAAGATAAAAGACGACTTCAAGCAGGAGGGGACAGTCACATGCTTGCTAACTTTTGGAAAAGTATCTGAAAAAATATAGAACTGGACATATTAAATAGTGGTTAAACTATCGTGTGATATGTAGATGGCACTAAACAATCTTTTCTATCTTACTGTTATTATTATTTGCAAATTTCTGCTTTAGGAAAGTTGGCTAAGTTAATTGTATGGCAAATTGAAATAAAATATTTCCAGTTAATATTTTTCCTTAATAGAAACAAATTCTTTGTCAGGAAAATAGTATAGATTAAGAATGGAGTGTTTCAGTGTAAATAGTTTAATCAGCTAAGTCAAAGATTACAATAAAAATAAAGGTTCAAACAAACCAGCTTTTTGTGACACAGTGTTGATATTACAGTGTCATACACATCACAGATAAAACATGGCCTCTTTGTATTAAATGATAAAAGATAAAAGGCTGGTATGACATAGCTCTTGAACTATAAGAGTAAGATTTTAATTTTTGCACCTTCACCACATCTTGCCTTTAATAGATGCAAAAGAAAACCATTATAATAAATGGAACGTACAAATATCATGCTTTCTCACAAAGTAAAATACAAACTCCCAGAGGAGAGAAAGCGTGTCTTCTATTTTTGTGTCCCTGCACCTGCCACGTGAGTTTCTTGGGTGAGATGGAAGGTAAATAGATGGATGAATTAGTAAAGCAAAAGTATTGAAATAAGCTTTATCTGACTATAACCTGAAAACTGTAAAGCAAAATTATAAATCAGAATGTGGATATCACAGTGAATATGATATATAAATATCCACCCAAGATTCTGTATTATTTATAATAATTGTACAAACACAGAAACTTACATAGTTCGAAAACGTTGATAAAAGTATGTAAAATATTTCCAGTATTTACTGGTTAAAAAAAAATAGAAATTAAGTATTTTCAGATATTCAGATTAATCTTTGCTATGAGCAGATCATTTTTAGTGGAAGGGGTTTTTCATGAATACAGACTTTAATGAATTACGTTTCTTCTCTCCTTTCACCTTTAACCTGAGAAAAAGCAATTTTGTATCTAAAAGCAAGGAAGGCTGGTGACTGAATGAAATGGGCAGTATTCTTACTTGAAAATTGTTATATGCTATCTAGAGTTTACCGTTTAGCTCCAACCACCGTGCTAAGAAAGAGACGATAAAAAGGGATCTTTTTAGAGTGTATTATTTAACCCTAAAAGGGAAGAAATTGTTATAGAAATCTATAAAACATTTCACTATATGCATAGAATCCTTCATTTGGAGTCTGTTTGCCTTTATTCCACAAAAGAGATTTATGATATCTAATTTGGAATAGTCTTTGTAGGCCAATAATTTCACTTTCATGATTTGGAGTTCTCATTAATGAGGCTGTAAATTGTCTGCTGAGGCTACTCTGTAATTTTGCATGAAGTGTCCAACACCTTCTTCTGACAATGTGAAGGAAGAGGGGGCAACCCCTCCAAAGACATGAAGTCACTGTCAAATAATGGCTACAAAATTGTTATTAAGATGTGTGTGTGTGTGTATACACGTGCGTGTGTGCGCACGTGCGCGTGCACTTGTAGGTGTGTGTATAAAAACACACATACTCTAGCTATGTTGGTTTGTCCTTTAATTTGGGAAACAAATGAGATGATAAAGAAAATAAGACAAATCTACACACACTGGGCTTCAGGGGGGCTAGCCATCTATCCACCACATTGACATAAACTGCTATGACTGATGCATGCTAGGATAGGTGGTCATCTACATTTAAGGGCAGGATGAAATCCCACAGACTCTAAGCCAAACACCCTACAAATCTACAAGTCACATTCATTAGGAAGTAAGGCATTAGGAGGCAGCCTATGCTGTCATACATTGTTTTAAAAGCATCGTTCACAGGCAAGAACTTAAAGTACATACTAAATTCGATTTATCAAATACAAAAATATGTATTTGTAAAATATATTTTGATATATATTTGATCAGGATGATTTCTGAAATATATATTCAGGATGGTTTTGAAATCTCATCACATATATATAATACATATATATCAGAAGTGATCAGATTTTTACATTTAATGGCTGAAGAAACCCTATCAGCAATATAATTTTCTATTACCAATAACAGCATTGGTGATGTCTAAATGATAAACGTAAGGGGAACAACTTAAAGAAGAATCAAGTAAACACTTTTGGGCTCCACTCATTCTAGAAGATGACATCACGTGTTTGAGGAAAACATGACAGCCTCGGTATTGTATAGCGTACTGCTCATTCTAAGAAGCCTTTATTCCACACCAGGTTAAAACTCCAACGGATTGCCATTGGCGAAGCGACTGCAGAACTCAATGCTGTTCAGAACAGCTTTTGCTTGCACAGTGGACTGTGTGACTAAGCTTTTGGATGGGCACCGAAGGTGCATGGCTTTCAAGAAGCTGCCCTGTCTCCCATCCCTTAGGGACTTCCACCCCCCTCACGTCCTCCTGTTACCATCAGCACGTTTGCCACAGGTAGCTGAGATTTCTCTTTCAGAATCAAAAGCCCCTGGAGGACAGTTCTGCTTAAAGCTATGGGTCACTGAAAATCTGCACGATAGGGCCTATCTCTTCCATTTACATTTTGATTAAGAGAAAGCCTCTTAATTTGGGTCATTATTGACACATAAATCTGCAGAGAAAATGAATGTGCATTTATAATGTAACCAACACGACATGATTCATTGTTCTTACGGTGCATAAAAACAGAAAGGAAAAAAAAGAGTCCAGCTCTTAGATCCCCTGGATATGAGCAGCACCAAGGACTAAGGGGGCCAACTCACGTGCTCTGAGCAGGCCAGCGGGGGCTCTGGTGGCCAAGTTCAAAGCCATCATCTATAAAACCGTCTACTCTTTTGACTGACCTTTCTGTGGAGGGTTTGTGAGCGGTAAATGAAAGGCTCAAAATGTGTTTCCATACCTGATTGTGGACTTTGCTTGGGGATTTTGGCTACCGCTTGAGGGCTGGAAGTGGCGTGCGTTCGTTGGTTGGCAGAGCTGTGCATGCTGCTGGGAACGGCGGCTGAGACATTCTTGCGAGGCTTCATGTCTTGCAGCCACATGGGCGAGGCTTCAAAGGCCTGCATCCTGCGCGCATGGCTGTTGGCATTGACTTTCAGATAGGCCTGGGCCTTGTGTTCCTGAAGCTCCCCATAATTGGCATCCGTCACCCTGCACTCATATAAGCCTTCATCCTTTTTCCTCACTTTGGAAATCTGAAGTTTGTGGGAGATGTCATTGCCTTGGACTTTCACTGTCTGAAAAATTGCAGGTAAAAAAATAAAGTGCTACATCAAATGATTTTGTTCCCATTCTTTAACCTGAGCTTGCTAATGCTGGCAAATTAAAGGGTCTTAACAGCCTCAAAGCCACCATCAAGGAGCTTTTTTCTTTCCCGAATGTCAGATATTAAGGTCTTGCTTATCCTGTTCCACTAACAACTGGATTCACAGACTAGGGATACTTAGTTCGATCCAGCCAGTGCCAGATTCGATGACATGTGACCTCCATTCCCAGGTCCCAGCCGCAGCCCTGTCATCCTCTCCTCATGGGGTTGGCCTCTGCCTGCTTAATTCAGCTGAACAAAATGCAAACTAGTGAGGCCAACTCTCTAGGTGACACAAACTCTTCTCTTTCCTGTGGGCTATGCTCTAACCCCCTCAACTCTGGGAGACCACAAAAATACTTTGTTTGGGTGTAACCACTTGAGTGAGGATGCACTTTTATCCCAACCTCGGTACTACTAGAGTAGAATTGAATATGGATATGCTTTATCTATAGTCCTGGAGCAGGGTTCATAGTCCAGATTAATATATCCTGAGTATATATCCCCTGCCATTATAGGGATATTATGCTATGGAAACTTGTGACGCCATCAATAAAACACTTGTTTGAGTTTCAACATTGAAATTGACTTTCTTATTTCTTCCAATAATTTTAATCTCAGATTAATAGCAAAATCATATATCGAATATATATGATATTAGATATAATATATACATCTGTAGAATATAGTATTATATATAAGCATTTTTATCAGTTAGATTTGATATATATTTATGTGTTATCTGTGATTTACAGAATGACAGACTTCATAAGGCTTTCAGGACTGAAGGATTGTATTGACTTTGAAAGATACAGGAACAAATTGAGGAAGGCAGAAAGTTACTGATTCTGCTAGTGGCCATTACACTTTAAATAGCCCTAAATAATTTTAAAAACTTAAGAAGTGCTCATGTGTTTTTACATGTAGAGGTATATATACAAGTAATTTCCAACATTTGATTCATAACCGTAAGTATGTATTTATGTGTGTGCAAGGTAACATACAAATATACTAATTAAATGAAACAGCGGAAATTAATAGGCTCACATATATTCTGAATTAAATCTAATAAAGTTTGATGTGGTCAGAGTATTTATATTATTGCTATCCTACTTTGTAACTGAGTCAATTGGGATTTAAGGGGTTTGGGTTAGTGATTCTCAACATTGACTATACATTAGAATCATCTGGGAAAATATTAAAATTACTCTCACTAGGACTAATGCAGAAAAATCAAGTCTGCATCTCTAGGGGGTGGAACTTATATCCATATTTTATAAAAGCTCTCCTGAGAATTCTAAGTTAACAACCGCTGGTTTAGAATATATGTTCACGGTCACATGGTGGGAAAATGGAGAACAAACTACTTTCTGCCTCAGTTTGTATCTATCAACTCATTCGATTTTATGAGCTAGATAACACAACTAACAGGTGTGTATGTGTGTGTGTGTGTGTGATTATGCTGCTGACTGTATGTATGCATCTATAGGTCAGGATGTGTGAGGCTGTTTTCACTTCTGGGTAAAGTGTGAAAAAGGAATAGTCAGCAAGCAACCTATCTAGTTAAATGTTTATGTGAAAAATAAAATACTTAAGACAAAAAATTGATTTTACCAAGAAAGTTTTTGTAACATTGAATGAAAACACTTCTATGATGTAAGAATAAACTGAAATTGAAATATTCAAAGAATATTGGTCAGCAATTTTATGAGCTATAAATTGGAACTTCTGGTTTATATTTTATCTTTGATAGCTCCTGTTGAAATTACACATTTATTAATAAATCACAGAATTTTTTTCTGTGTACAATATATTTGTACATTTTTAGTTATGTTGTAACTCCAACCTTATACTATTTTAAGCTATTGTAAGAATCTCCAACATAAATTTTCTTTTTTAAATGTAGGTCATTGGGTTTGTAGATACCTAAAAACAAATAATAATAACCTATTTATGCTTAATGTACTTCCTCCTTTTGTATAACTATCTCATTTCTAGTAATAAAAACAATTATCAAGTTAAGCAGTATTATTAATATTAAGTGATTCTTCTTGGCTTCGTTTGAGGTGAGGTATAGTTAAAAAAAATAAGATTTTCATGTTTTCTCATTTTACACACAGTCACTAAAAGTAATAACCAATAGAGTAGGACTACACATGTATATTTTCAATAGGCCAGCCTCCTCTAGTAATGGTTTTATATTTATGTTGGATTTATCTGTTTATGATTTTGAGCACAAGCATTGGAAATCCATTGCATGCCTTATAAATGTCATTCAAAATTGAGTTGTTTTATTTCATTACAATTGCAACATCCTATTGAATGCTTTATTTTTTTCTCGCTAGAACCATCTTTCTAGGTTAATTGTCAGTGTTTTACTTTCTATTAAAGGATCGTTATTTACATAATTTTGAATATATATTAGCATCCCAACCCTTTATTCTTACGTTACATAATAAGTGTCACACAACCTCTTCGGGTAGCAAAGTGACTCTCCAGTTAGTTATTTGGAGACGTGAGTGATGCCAACATATCGTTTTTTCAATGGACTCTAGCTGTGCTTCAGTTTTAATGTACCCAGCGAGGTAAGAAAGGCAACGG
>CAUYQG010238307.1:0-12494 GCA_963574415.1 Tarsius wallacei | reverse complement strand
AATTTTTATTTATTTATTTATTTATTGTAGAGATGAGGTCTCACCATGTTGCCCAGGCTGGTCTCGAATCCCTGGACTCAGGCAATCCTCTCACCTCTGGCTCCCAAAGTGCCGGGATTACAGGCGTGTGAGTCACCGTGCCCAGCCTGGGCGACAGAGGGAGACTCTGACTCAAAAAAACAAAACAAAACAAAACAAACAAAACAAAAAATATATATATATAGTGAATTGCAATCATGCCTTGATTTTTGTGACCAGAGAGACTTCAGGGCGTCATCCGAGCCATGCCTGCTCCTGGTAGCTAAGTGCACAGTTGAACTCAAAATACATAAAGAGTCTTTGGAAAACTTGTTCTCTCAGATTTAGGTGGGAATCCAGTAAAGTTATAGTATATTTGACAAGTCCTTTATGCAGACATAAAGTCTTTGTTGTTATCATCAGACCACTGTCCTCTTGATTTTGTACACTTTTGGATTTTGCAAAGTGAAAACATCTGTTGAAAAATCAAGTATTAGTACTCCCAGTGCTTTGGGAAGCTGGGAGGGGGATCACTTGAGGACAGTGCAGTACGGGCAGACCCTGTCTTCACAAAAATATAAAAAGAAAAAAAATCTGGGCATAGTGGTATGTGCCTGTAGTTCCAGCTTCTTGGGAGGCTGAGGCAGAAGGATTTCTCGAGCCCAGGAGTTCGAGGCTGCAGTGAGCGATGATCACACCACTTCTCTCTCGCGAGAGAGGCCCTGTCTCTAAAAAACGAAATAAAAAAGAAATGATTAGAGAACAGCACAATATTGATATGATCACGACCATACTGTTCCTGAGGTACTGCGGCATATCAAAAATTTGTTTGCCTTTTTATGTAATTAGGTGTATGTAGATATATTCAGGGGTATGCTGAGGAACTGACTGCCTGGAAAAAATGGTAAAGCTTTGATGTAGAGCAGGGGTGTCCAACCTTTCAGCATCCCTGGCTTCCAAGTAGAGAGGAATTGTCTTGGGCTACACATAAACTATATAATATAGTTAGTGTGTATACACACTGAGACTTCTGTTTTAAAAACTTTTTTAATTATAAACTTTAGAAAAATGAGAACAATGTAAAACTAGTGGGAAACTTGACCGTGTTTCTGTAAAACTAGTGTATCAATGTCAGGTTTTGATACCCAGTGGGTTGTGGCACAAAACCTGTGGATTCTTTGACTCATTTCTAAAATGAATTTTAGAGCACCCAGCAAAGTTCTAAAACAAAGTTTGTTAGAGAGAGAAGGGAGGAGAGAAAGGGAGACTTGTCAGAGATGGCATAGGTGAAAGAAACCGCATGTTTGCTCTTTGCAATAGCTCTGATATGCCTTCACAGTGATTGATGTGCTAAAGACGGTGGAGCCAGATGACCTCATTCTGGTGAGGGACGTCTCTGGGCTCCCAGTGGAAGGAGAGGTGGGAGAGGTGGGACCACATTCTCTTTTGCAGGAGACCTGCCCGACACAACTTCCAATTCACAAGTTCCTGAGCTAAAAGTTGGTCTTCCTATCATTTCTATGGCTTTGGTCTGTTAAGGGGTGGTCTTTGGCCTTCCGCCTTGGACAGGGAACCTGAACGTTTCTTAGGGATTCTTATGCTAAACCATGAATTGAAAGGTTGGGCTGTCCTAGTCTTGCACCTGACGGGGTTTTCTTTTGATTTGCTGAGGAGGCGGGGTAGGCTGCCGCTTGGCCTGCTGTCAAATGTAATTGTAAAAATGTCTGAACGCTTCCTAAGACCCGCCTATGGGGAATTTATCGATCTATGTCTAACCTGTGCTGGCTACCCTGCCTCAGTTCGATGGACATGGTCGCAGCTCCTAGTGAGTTCTCAAGGTGCTCGGCAGAAGTGATTGCTGCAATTTCGCTCTTTGTGTTCTTCATCTTGAAAGCAGCCGCTCACATGTGTATGTGCTGCCAAAAAGCGAGGTCATGAATAAGGCGTGACTGTGAACTGCAAATACGGAACTCCGCATGGGGTCACGAAGAAAATAGATGCTAAAAACACATGATGTTACAAGACTCGGTGGGGCCGCATGACTAGCTGTCCTGGGCCGCATGCGGCCTGTGGGCCAGGTTTGGACAGGCCTGGGGTAGAGCCGTTGCCAACTTCCATGATATCAAATACTACCCCCATGGCTGATTTCAAAGCTAAATGGGACAGTGCTAAGTGGTTGGACAACCAGCTTGTGAAACTCCTGCACCTTTGACAGTTAGGTCTCGTGAGCTGATAGGAGGTGGCCCCAGCACTCATTTAAGTAATATTTACTGGCCCCCTGCTCTGGGCTCCTCACTACGTTAGATGCTATTTCCAAGCCACTCTAGACAGAAATCACTGCCTTTCAGAGTAGCAATCTTTGAATATTTTAAAGTCTCTTTCAAGCTCCAAAATGATATGAATTTTGCACCTGCATTCGTTGGTATTATTTGCATCACAGTTACCACTCTGCCAGGGCAGTGTTTGGCCGGCGGAAAACAGAGTAAGGAGACACAGCCTGACGGATCGAAAAAGGTCCACCCTACCCCTTTTCTCCCAAATGCAACTTCGCCTGCCCACATGAACTTGCGGCTTCTAACAGGGCGAAGAGCTGACACGAGCCCGTTAGGTTCCCTTGGGCAGGCACGTGTGGCGCAGCTAGACGATAAGGCCGGGTGTTTGGGCCCCAGGAAGCACCAGCACCCTGGGATTCCTTGGCTTTGCTCTGGGCCCTTGGTTTTCTCTGACGGGTGGCCTCGCGCCCACCCCTCCCTGCTTCTGAGGTCTGCCCTGGCTCATCATTTCAGCGACGCCCCTGGGCCTGCCACCTCTGTGATGTCCTTTTTGCTACCTAGGGATCGTAACTATGAATACGACTTAGGTTTTCCAGGCAACCCACAATTTTAAAATGAGACGGCAAAGGTTAATTATTTCATTGCTTTTAATATTCTTTGAAATTTATGTTGCCATTAATTGTAGGTCATCAAGATAATGATTATCATAAGTCAGAGTCACTTTACCAGCATTGGAATGGACGGTTCTGAGTCCATTCCTTTTTAAGTATAATTTAAGGGGAAAGCATGCCCTAGACGTATTTCTAGCCCCTTACTAGCTTTGTAAGTTAGTACCTCTGTCAAGGAACTCCAGGTGGCCAATAAACACGTGAAAGCAGAAGAAACTTCACCACGCAGGGTCTGCAAATCAAGGCAGAAAGAGATACTGTGTTTTCATCTTTCAGACTGGCAAAAATTCAAAAACATGATAAAACCTGGTTCTGGAGAGGATGGGGTGAGATGGGCAGCACTGTGCATTGCTGATGGGGTGTGAGTTGCTGTAACCTTTTTTTTTTTGGAGTCAAGGTCTTACCCTGTGGCCCAGGCTGGAGTGCAGTGGTCCAATTATAGCTCACTGTAGCCTTGAACTTCTAGGCTAAAGTGATTCTTCTACTTCAGCCTCCTGAGCAGCTGGGAATCCAGACACATGCCATCATGCCTGGCTAGTTTTTCAAATTTTGTGTAGAACTGGGTTCTTACTCCATCGCCCAGCCTAATCTTGAACTCTTGGCCACAAGTGATCCTCCCATCTTTTGCTCCCAAACTGCTGGGATGCTGCAGCCTTTTACAGTAACTTGACTATTTCTTTTCTTTCCTTTTTTTTTTTTTGGTTGGAGTCTCACTCCGTCGCCCAGTCTGGAGTGCAGTGGCATGCTCATGGCCACCACCACAGCCTTAACCTGCTGGGCTCCGGCGATCCCTCCACCTCAGCCTTCCAAGTAGCTGAAACTACTGGTGCGCGCTGCCACGCCCGGTGAATTTTTTGATTTATTGTAGAGATGAGGTCTCGCCATGTTGCCCAGGCGGGTCTCAAACCCGCAGGCTCAGGCAGGTCTCTGGCCTCCGGCTCCCAAAATGCTGGGATTACAGGCATGAGCCACTGCGCCCGGCTCACTTGACCATTTCAATGAAAATAAAGATGCTGCTGAAAAAGCGTGTGGGTGTTTTGGGCTGGTGGTGCTGCTTTTGGGATTCTGTAACACTGGAAGCAGCTCTCAGTCATTGGGAAGCATGATATCTGTAGAGCAGGGCTTCTTAGCACTGCCGGCAGCCAGGGCTGGAGAATCCTTTGCTGGGGGGGAGGGGACAGGGCTGTTCCTCGAATTGTGGGATGCTGGGCAGTGTCCTTGGCCCCTACCACCCTCCAGATGCTGGGAACACCCCTTTCCCAGCCGTGACAGCTCAGCATGTCTCCAGACAGTGCCTTGTGGCACAGAGGGGTGTTTATTGCTGTGTTATTTGTATTGACCAAAGAAGCAATTTGCATAGACAACAGTACAGTGATGTTTGAGTAAACCGTGGTGCTTCCATGCCCTGAAATGTCGTGCAGCCTTTACAAAGACTGTCTGAAACCTATACACAGTGACCTGGAGGCATGAACCTGAGAATTAACTGGGGACCATTATCCCAGGTAAAATAAATCAGAAACAGAAAGTCAGACACCGCATTTTCTCACGTGTAGGTGGGAGGTGAACAATGGGTCCACGTGGACATATGGAGGGAAATAGTAGATGCTGGAGACTCCAAAAGGTGGGGGTGGGAGGAGGAAGAGAGTGAAAATGTACCTATCAGGCATAGCGTTCACTATTCAGGTGACGGGGATGCTGAAAGTCCTGCCTTTACCACCATGCAATATAGGCATGTCATAAAACTGCACTTGTACCCTTTAAATTTATACAAATGGGAAAATACTAAGTCTCTGTAAGATCTGGACTGACATCTCCAATCTCCGTTAGGTTGGAAAGGACAAAAATATATATTAAAAAAATTTTTTAAATGAGGTCAGGCACCATGGCTCATGCCTATAATCCCAGCACTTAGGGAGGCTGAGACAGAAGGATTGCTTAAGCCCAGGAGTTTGATACCAGCATGGGCAACATAGTGAGCCTTCGTCTCTACAAAAAAATTTAAAAATTAGCGGGGCTTGGTGGCACATGCCTGTAGCTCCAGCTGCTTGGGAGGCTGAGGCAGGAGGAGTGTCTGAGCCCAGGTGGTGGAGGATATGGTGAGCTGTGATCATGCCACTGCACTCCAACTTGGGTGACAGACTGAGACCCTGACTCAAAATTTAAAAAAAAAAAAAAATGAGAAAAGCAAGGTTCAGGGTAACTTGTATCACATGATACATTTTTGAAGAAACAAAGACTACAACCCGTTTTCCCAATATGTCTATATGTAATTGATTAAGTTTGTGTGACGGTGGGTGACACTCAGAAAGCTGTAACAGGACTGGAAACCTGGGCAGTGTGGTCAGAGGTTATGAAAGTCTTTGTTGGAATTTTTTTTATTTACAAGGAACCCATGATACTACTAAGCCATTCTGAACATTTGAAGATTTGTTCTTTTTTTTTTTGAGTTGGAGGCTCACTCTGTCACCCAGGCTGTGGCATGCTCACAGTCACTCCAGCGTCAACCTGCTGGGCTCAGGTGATCCTTCCGCCTCAGCCTTCCAAGCAGCTGGAACTACAGGCACATGCTATCATGCCCGGCTAATTTTTTGATTTATTGTAGAGACGAGGTCTCACCCCTGGACTCAGGCAATCCTCTCGCCTTGGCCTCCCAAGGTGCTGGGATGACAGGCTTGAGCCACTGCGCCCGACGAAGATGTTTTTTTAAAAGTGATCTGGCACCTTCCCATGTGAGGACTAAACTCTGACCTTTTTTGTCCTTCTTGCCAAATGTCTAAGGAGTCTGGGGAGTCACACCCCACAATGTCTCACTAGAGATGGGCTTTTATTAACCCTATATAATGTGGTTTACTTTCCAACTGATTCTGGTATAACATGGCATAACAGATAAAGAAGGAAATCAAAACTATTTTATGACCCTGCAAAAAAAAAGTCCAGGGAAATTTGCATCTGTGTAGAATCCCCTTCCTGGGGACTCCTAGGCACCTTTTAATAGTTGTTTTGTTTTGTTTTGTTTTGTTTTTTTGGTGAGTCAGGGTCTCGCTCTGTTGCCCAGGCTGAAGTTCAGTGGCATGATCATGGCTATCAAAGCCTCGATCTTCTGGGCTCAGGTGATCCTTCTGCCTCAGCCTCCCAAGTAGCTGGGACTACAGGCATGTGCCACCATACCCAGCTAATTTTTTGATTTATTGTAGAGATGAGGTCGCGCCATGTTGCCCAGGCTGAGCTTGAATCCCTGGGCTCAGGCAATCCTCTCACCTCGGCCTCCCAAAGTGCTGGGATGACAGCATGAGCCACCATGCCCGGCCCCAGGTGCCTTTTAGGACACTTACTACTTGTTCTCTCTGAAGCTTGCGATCTAGAGACTTCATCTTCGTATCAGAAACCTTGACTTGCCCAGTCCTCTCTATCTTAAATCAGCATTTCTTTTACTCATTTCAAAAGTCTTTAAACAGAGCTCAAGTCTTTCTACCAACTGCAGTAAGCAAACCTTGAACTCATCCATGAGACCTGCAAGCCACCCCCCTCCACCCCGTCCCTTGGAGATGCTCTACCTTCCCGGCTGAACCGATGCAAATCTCACATGTGTTGATTTACGTTTTGCCTGTCACCTCTGTCTCCCTAAAAACGTATGAAGCCAAGCTATAATTCAACGATTCTGAGCACATGTTTCTAGAACCTTTTGGGACTGTGCCACGTGCCTAGGTCACTCACATTTGGCTCATACTAAACCCCCTTTTAAATTTTGTTCAGAGTTTGGCATCTTTCGTCAATTTGTGCAGTCAGGTACCTACAACTTTTTTTTTTTTGGTGGGGGTGTGTCGACGGCCTGGCATTTCACTACCTCATCAGAGGAGTCCTACCTTTTCCTTTGCCTTCCCTCTTCCAGGCCAAAGCAATAGGTGCCTCACGGGGCTGATGTGGTACTAGCCTCTGATGGGTCAGAATCTCAAAGGTGCTCTTTCTGCAGAGTCGACTGGATGCTGCTGTACCAGGGCATGGTGGTGCTGGCCGCCAGCCAGGTGTGGTGGACCTGGGAGGTGGAGGACGTCTTCCGCCAAGTGCAGGAAGGCCAGAAGCAGGCCATGAAGAACTACGGCAGGAAAATGCATCGGCAGATCGATGAGCTGGTCACGCGCATCGCCACGCCCCTGAGCAAAAACGACAGGAAGAAATACAACACGGTGCTCATCATCGATGTGCACGCCAGAGACATCGTGGACTCTTTCATAAGAGGCAGGTGGGTGTCTGCCCAGGGCCCCGCATTTCAGAGGGGGCCCTTTGTCGTTCTCCGGCCCCCCTCAACCGTCTCCCTGGGACACATTTCTCGCCATGCAGCATCCTCGAGGCCCGGGAGTTCGAGTGGGAAAGCCAGCTGCGGTTCTACTGGGACCGAGAGCCCGACGAGCTGAACATCCGCCAGTGCACGGGGACCTTTGGCTATGGCTACGAGTACATGGGCCTGAACGGGAGGCTGGTCATCACGCCCCTCACGGACCGGATCTACCTGACACTCACCCAGGTGACTGCCAGCCCGGCACCTGCGGTTGCAACTTGCCTTGGGACTGGGCGTTTCTCCCTAAGCATGACTGAGTGATGGAAGTAGCAAGGGAGACCACTGCTTGGAAATCTCCAAAGATTTTCCATCTGGGATATGACCCGATTGTCACCGTTTGGGATCAGGGTATAAGCGACCTCAGGACAGGCACCAAACGCAATTGATGGAAGGGTCAGTAGATGTCAATGGAAAAATGCAGAAATGTCACAGATGGTGACTGTCAGAGAGGGTGTGTGTGCCATGTTTTTGCATGTCTTGTGACAGCTTTTTTTCTGGATTGTCTGTTCAAGGGAACGGCCTTAGACAGTAGAGGTAGTGTCTTCCTCTGGGACAGAGGGAAGATTTGCTGGTTGTCTAGGATAATGTAGATAAGATTCTGTCAAGGCAGAGTTTGGGCAGGTTTGCAAGGACCCCAAGACTGTTTATGGGTTGGGTGGTTTTTGGCTTACCATAGTCTCAAACTCCTGGGCTCAAGGATGCTCTTGCCTCAGCCTCCTGAGTAGCTGGGATGACAGATGTGAACCACCACGCCCAAGTAGCTTAATGGTTTCCTAAACTCATGTTCCTCGGCTATGACTCATACCTACTGTGGGTGCAGTGTACACCCGGGCCTGTCTCCATATCCTTTCCTGTGGGACTTGGGGGAATAGGGGCAAAGGGGCTGAGTGAGAACGGGAAGCCCATGCAGTCTCCTGTGCTGTGAGTGATAAAGTCCTTGTTTTTGAAAAAAGAGTGTAAACTTATCTGTATTAGTCAGGATACTCCAGAGAAACAGACCTGATAGGACCTCTCCCCACCCCCTCCACCTAGATATTACCTAGATGGATATCTAGGAAGAGATTTATCATGAAATATTCACTCACCTGATTACAGAAACTGATTAGTCCCATAATCTTCTGTCTGCAAGCCAGAGAACCAGGAAAGGCATGGGGGTGGTTGGAAGGTCTGGCAGCCACGAGCCAGCAGTGTAGACCCCAGTCTGGGTCTGAAGGTCTGAGAGCCAGGAGCGTCAAGAGTGGAAGCCTAATGTCCTAGCTCAAGCAGTCAGGCCGTTAATTCACTGTCTTCCATCTTTTTTTTTTTTTGAGTCAGTGTCTCACACTGTCACTCAGGCTGAAGTGCAGTGGCACCATCACAGCTTACCACAGTCTGAACCTCCTGGGCTCCGGCGATCCTCCTGCCTCAGCCTCCCGAGCCAGCTGGGTCTCCAGGTGTGCGCTACTACGCCTAGCTAATGTTTTGATTTTTTGTAGAGACGAGGTCTCCCTATGTTGCCCAGGCTGGTCTCAAACTCCTGGCCGCAAGCGATCTTCCCACCCTGGTCTCCCAAAGTGCTGGGATTACAGGCGTGAGCCCCCATGCCAGGACTCTCATCTTTTTGTTCTAGTCAATCTTCAACGGTTTGGATGATGCCCACCCAGGTATACTCAACCAACAAGCAATTCAAATGTGACTCTCTCCCTAAATACCCTGCAGACACACCCAGAAATCATGCTTAGCCAGCTATCTGGGCACCTTGTGGCCCAGGCAAGCTGACTCATGAAATTCACCACCACCTGGTCTATCTATGTGTCTTGCACCTGCTGTCCCAGGGATGCATTTGGAAATGACACCTGCTTCCTTCTGTGCGTCAGAAAACACATCTTTTGCATTTGGCTTATCACAGGCACTGTCCATGTACCTGGGTGGGGCCCCTGCTGGCCCAGCAGGTACCGGCAAAACTGAGACCACCAAGGACCTCGCGAAAGCCTTGGGTTTGCTCTGTGTCGTGACCAACTGCGGCGAAGGCATGGATTACAAAGTAAGGCCTTGCTGTCATTTCGGCACTGTCTCATCAGGCAGAGTGCTTAGAGTGGGACGTGGCATTTCGCCTCTTAGTCTTCTGTGAAATGACATGGTGACAGCTGGAAGAATATAGTTAGAAAAGCCTTCACCACCACAGCCTCAGAACTGAAACGTGTCTGCTTAAAGATTTCGCTTTGTGAATGACCTGTAGAACAAGCGTCCCAAATTTCTTAGCCTACCAGGGTCAGGTAGATAGATAATGAGTAAAGCAGCCTGCAGAGACAATAGGGAGGGCGCCACTGTTTGACTTTGACCAATTATCACTCCTGGGGAAAGTGGGCCCAGTGCAGCTCGATTTTTCCCCACATTTCAAGAGAAGCCAGAAATCTGGAGTTTTACACACAAAAAATCTTAATTTGTAAAGTCCGGAGTGAGAGCTGGCCCATGTGAAGCCTTGGCAATCTTGCCAGAAAGACCCGTTAGTGGGGTGGCTGGCGGGCTGCTTCTCTGCCTAGCCACCGATCTCATTGTTTGCTTTAATTTGGAAAATGTGTTCCTTGAATGTGATGCTTGAGGTTTAGAGATGATAATTGCCCTCGTCCTGACACTTCTCACCTTCTAGGCCGTGGGGAAGATTTTCTCTGGCCTCGCCCAGTGTGGGGCGTGGGGCTGTTTTGATGAGTTTAACCGCATCGACGCCTCTGTGCTCTCCGTGATCTCGTCTCAGATCCATACGATCCGGAATGCTCTGATCCATCAGCTGACCATGTTCCAGGTGAGAAGTGGGAGCCCGCACCCTGTCCCCAGACCCTCCCCCTGAAACAGCAGATGGGGGGGGGGGACCTGTCTTTTTAGAACAGGCTTCCTGTGGAAGAAGATCTGTTGGACTTTTGTTTTCCAGTTGAGATGGTCGGGTTTCCCCAAATTATCATCCTTGATGATGAAGGATTGTAATAATCCAAGGGCTTCAAACGCATCCCAGACCTAGAACCAATAGTTGCAGACAGGTAGGATGGTGTTTCCAAAGAAGTGATGTGCAGGCCCCCTAGAAAGGGAAAAAACCCACATTCTTGGTAACTTCCCAAGTTTGAGAAAACCTGACTTAGAAAGTCAGTGTTCTAGCCAATCAGATTATTACAGTGAGCAAGACATTTTGCCCTCATGCCTTGTAAATGTCTGGCATTATAACGAGTGGGATTTTTAAGGTTGTTATCAAAGCAAGAAGGCAAAAATTAAAAAAAAATGAGAATTCACCAATCTCTCCCTGTCTAAGGATATGCTTGCAAACTCGAGTTTGAGAAGTCTGTGTCAAATCACATCAGATTAAGCTGGACCAGAATTTGGAGAAACACCTTCTTACTAGATAGATGATTTAGGTAGCCCAGAAGTGGGTTATCTGACGACACAGGACAGTATGGCTGGGCCATGTCCCCGCACTGGGACCCTCTGTGCTCCCCAACATGTCCTGCTGCCCCTCCTACCTCTGTCCTCGCCCCTGTGTGCCCTGCAAACTCGTCACCTCGTGCCACTCACTCTGCAGTCGCACCATGTCCTGTGACACCACGCGTGTCCCCATCTGCCTGGAATTGTCCCTTCTCTTCCTTTACCTGAAAACTCCTATGCTTCCTCCAGAGCCCCATTGGGGGGTTCAGGATCAAAATTCAGCTTGGACTGGTGGTCCTGGCATCCTGCCTGCTTTCTCCCCAGACCTCGGCCAGGGGTCACTGTCAGAAGATTGTATACACTGGATACTGTTAATATGCTCAGAATTCCAGTAAAGGTTCTGGACAGATCTCCTCTCAGTTAGTTCTTCCAAACTATTTTAGGGCTGCACTGACTGTCCCTATGGGAGGGGAAATTGAAACCCTGCGGTGTGTAGTTCCCGGAAAGAGCATCTGGGCCTCTCATGGGACCCCGAGGAGGGGTGAGGATGGGCTCAGGGCAGCCTTGGGAGACGAGACAGTGGCCTCGTTTGGGGGGAAGCGTCAGCGATCTGTTGGGCTGCTTTCTTGCCAGTGATGTAGCCTGGGCCTCCTAAAAATGGAAACTTCTGTCCTCTGCCTATCTGGCAAACAACCAAAAGAAAAGTGGAATTTTAGTCAACAGAAAAGTTCACCGAGAGACCATTGGGACTTCGGCTACAGAGGCTAAGAATATGGGGATTTCTGCAGTGTGTTGGTACTTGGGGCAACCCGAGAATTGAAAGCTGGTTTCTTTTTCTTTTCTCTCTCTCTCTTTTTTTTTGAATCGGAGTCTTACTCTGTTGCCCAGACTGGAGGGTGTGGCACGCCCATGGCCATTGCAGCCTCAGCCTGCGCTGGGCTCAGGCGATCCTTCCACCCCAACCTTCCAAGTAGCTGGAACTATCTTTTTTTTTTTTTTTTTGGAGTCTCACTCTGTTGTCCAGGCTGGAGTGCAGTGGCATGCACTTACTGTACTCATGCACTTACCACAGCCTCCACCTGCTGGGCTCAGGCAATCCTTCCGCCTCAGCTTCCCAAGTAGCTGGAACTACAGGTGTGTGCCACCATACCCGGCTGATTTTTTTATTTATAGAGACGAAGTCTCCCCATATTGCCCATGCTGGTCTGCAACCCCTGGGCTCAGGCAATCCTCTCAACTCTGCCTCCCAAAGTGCTGGGATTGCAGGTGTGAGTCACTGTGCCCCGCTGAGTCTGGCTTCTCGAAGGAGGCCGAGGTGGAATTCTTTAGGGAAGGTGGACTACATTAAGTCCAGGCACCCAGGCGGGGTGGAGAGGGGGCTGGGGAAGGCACGAAGGGCACGAGGGAGGGAAACCATGTGCAGGATGGGACTGGGTACCCTCACCTGTGCCATCTCATTCAGTCACCGCGACGTGCAGAAAAGGAAACCGAGACCCAGAGAGGTCAAGTGCCCTGTGGGGGGTGGGGGTCACACAGTGCCCTGCATCAGCCCTGGGCTGCGGGCTTTCCCAACCTCAGCCGCTTGGTTCAGACCAGAGGGTGGGGATCAGCCGAGGCCTGCCCTTCCCAGAACCCTGGAGCCTTCGGGGAGGAGGGGGGTCCGCACTTGGCACCTGGGAAGAGAAAGACAAACGGCAGCCCCTGCCTCGCCCCACGAAAGTTGGGGGGGGGGGGGGGGGGGGGCGGGCGCGGGGGCCCCCCGCCCGCCCCGGCGCCGGCGGCGGCGCGCCCGCCGCCCCGCCGCCCGCC
>CAUYQG010238304.1:0-22161 GCA_963574415.1 Tarsius wallacei | reverse complement strand
TTCCAGCTACTTGGAAGGCTGAGGCGGAAGGATCGCCGGAGCCCAGCAGGTCGAGGCTGCGGTGGCCGGGAGCGGCCACTGCACTCCAGTCTGGGCGACAGAGTGAGACTCCAACTCAAAAAAAAAAAAAAAAAAGAAATTTTGTTACTATTGTGGTAAAGTGGTCACCAGGTGGCGCTCCTGTATTAGTCGCCAGTGGACTCCACACCCAAACCCCAGATCGTGTATTCCTAAGCGGCACCAGTGATGTCAGATAAGGCTGGAAGAAAAATCACCATTAACGGCGCCCTCACTCTGTGCCAGGAACTGCACCAACTACCCTCATACCTGAGTTTACCCAGTCTCCGTGTTCTGAGGTAGGTACTATCGTTGTCCCCATTTCCCAGATGAGTCTTGGAGAGTTGGGTAACCTACCCATGGACCTATACTTGGAAAAAGTGTGCTTTTAAAAACAGATTCAAGGCCATTGCCTTGCTAGACTCTAGTGTAACCTTTGAGCTATGGTTGTTGCCGTGCTTACTGGCTTTGGCCCCTTCCCCCACCTTAGGGAGGTGAATCTTCTCTCTCTCCCTCTCTAATTTACTTTGAAATAAACTATATTTTCTAATTTTAAAAAAATTAAAAATTAAAAAATGAAAACATTCAAATTCTCCATGCGTGGCTTCAAAGCTTTCTTCTTCTGAAATGACTTTGGAAAATGCTAATATAGAAGGCAATTTTACGTTAATCACCAATTATTATTATTATTATTTTTAACATTTTTCTTCACTTGGCCTGGGATTTGTGATTTCTATAGAAGAGGGGCATTGGACATTCATTCTAATCACCTTGGTGACAAAAACAACACAATTCACATTTTCCGCCCCGGAAAAACTTGTTTCAGTCTTCTCTTGATTTGAGCCTGTCTTTGATTCGTTCTGGAAGGAAAAAACCTACTTACCAAATAGATAGGCTTAACTTTTCATCGACTCATTCATTTAACAGTTCTTAGTATGTATATGGGCCCTCCATAAATATTTTAATAATACAAAACCAGAGTAGACATGGTTCTTATTTGTAAGGCACCATATGCTAGTAAGTACTGGTTTATGACAACATTTAACATCAAAATAAGATTAAAGGATTTTGTGGGCAAAATGTTTAGGCTTTCCAAAGTTTGATGCAAAGTAGATGGAAAATTGCCTGGTCTGAACGCAGTCGCCTCCTCTCCTCGGTACACAGAGGGGGTCTTCTAGTCCCCTCTTTACTGTCTCTCCCCTGTCTCAGCCCCCTAGCAGAAAGGCTGTTACCCTTTTCCCAAATGATCTGGGGCGTCTAACTCCTTTGACAGCAAGGAGAGTGGAATATGCCATTCTCGGTTGGTTATATCTCTAGTAGCAACTGTTACTTATTACCATTATTCTTTTCACAATCACACAAGGTAAAGTGCTGGCTGCACTTTAAACATGAAGGAACAGAGCTCTGAAAGGTACATGACTTGGCCGTGTTTTCATGGTGCATTCAGGGATCCAAGATTAGGATTATCCAGGTACAAAAGTCAAAGATTTTCTTCCTATATGTGCTGGATCCGCTGATATGATTTGAATTGATGTACTGTTTGCCCAAACTAACTTTTTTATTACCTGACATTTCACCATTATAATTGTATTCTTAGAGGTGGATCACAATATATTGGAAAAAGTACTGGGCAAGACATGAAAGATCTTGGATTCTGACTTTAGGTATACTGTCTGCAAAACATTTTTTTTCTTTCTCTCTTAACGTCAGCTTCCTTATCTGTCAAAATGCATAACTTTTATTTCTAAGAAAGTTTGTGAGGACAAAATAGGTAATGCATATACTATGTGTATATACTATAAAAATTGTAAAGACAATCAAAGGCTATGCATAATGTTAACCTTTTAGTTCTGAAGTTCTCCTTTAAAGCACAAGATGTTCTTGAAAGGGTAACTCCTGAAATTTAAAGGTAAAGTGAATACCTTAAGAAGACGAAAGGAGGCAAGTAAACAATGGTAGAACCAAGGCATCGCTTAGCTACTTTGCAATGCCACCTAGATTCTGGAAGATACAAACACCGAGCTTGAAACTACCAGTTCCCAGGCCAAAAGAACAGAAAAACACAGAGACTTCGCTGCTAGGTGAGCTAAATTCACCACAATTTTGAAAAATAATCCTGTATTTTCATCCAATCACCAAACACTCTCTGTCTTCTTGGGACATATAATCTAAAGATAGCTACTGATGAAAGGAGACAAATGTTAACAAATTTAAGACTATTGTACATTGTCAACTGCAAATAGGATTAAAGAACTGGGGACAGCCAGCCTAGGCAACATAGCAAGACCCTCATCTCTACAAAAGATCTGAAAATTAGCTGAGTGAAGTGGCACATGCCTGTAGTCCCAGCTACCGAGGAGGCTGAGGCGCAAGGATCGCCTGAACCCAGATGGACAGGGCTGTGGTAAGCCATGATTGTGCCATTGCACTTCAACCCGGGACAGAGTGAGACCTTGAGTCAAAACAAAACAAAACAAAACAAAAAACTAGGGTCAGAGTCTTCTACAGACCTCACATTCATGAGGAATATTTATCCCAAGAAGTGGACAGCATCAAAATAGTCATGCCAATAAAAAGATTGCATCAAACAAATATTTCTTTTCTTTTCTTTTTTTAGAAAACAGGATTTATTGAGAGGACAGAAAAGCTCCCACAATGGGAGGGGACCCGAGGGGGTTGCCCTCACACAAATATTTCTAAGACAAACGATAGCTACCAGAAAAACATAAATGAGGTCTGGTCCCTAATGCATGTGAAACAAGTCTAACAAGCATAACAGTGGATGTAAAATATATATCTAGCTTTGCCTGCTGCTGTGGTTCTCTTTCCCCTCTTGTCTCATGGTTGACTTGTTTTCTGCTTAGTTTTGATTTTTACTTTTTACTGAAATATAGGAATATCTTCAGGAAACATCAGTGTGTCGTACACGATCAACAAAATGATGTTCACAAGCTGAATACACAAGTTTAACCAAGAAACAGAACGTTATCAGCGCCCCAAATCACCACTCTCTTATGCTCTCCTAGTCATTCTGCAAACCTCCTCACCCAGGGGCAACTCTGTCTTGAACTCTAAAAACCTAGGATGATTTTGTTTGAATTTTGCTTTACATAAATGCAAGTCGGCTTGGCTTTTATGAGACTATAGGTGTTGTACACAAGAGAACTAACCATTTTGCTTGTGTTTGGAACCCTAAGATATCTAATATTCCTTTGAAAACTACACATATGACTATATTATTCAGATTTTAAAGATCTTCAGTCTCAGAGATCACACAAACTCTTTTTACACCTCCTTTCAATGTTGAACATTCTTTACAGTTAAGAAACATGGCAAAAGTCCTAAACTAAATGTCCTTGAGAGAGTGATAGCCGTACTCTTAAAGCAACAGCTGTCCCAAGGAAAGGCTGTCATACTTTCTTTAAGGTTTGGCAGCATGCCACTCATCATCTACTTATTCAGACAATAATTGACACGGAGCAGCTGATGTCACACTTCATTGGGAGGCCATCCAGAGCCAGAAGCCAGAGTCAGAGCCAGAAACCAATATATTATTGTTTACATGAAAGCATAGTATATGAAATATATTAAAACCGTGCCACCAACTGAAATAGCAACTTCTTTGGCTTCTGATTACAGTTTTAAATTGCTTGGGGCTTTCTTACTTAGAGATTTTACTCTTGCTTTCTTTTCTCCTCCTAGACACAGAATCTTTCAGGCTGGTGAAGATCAACCAGGTCTCTTTAGGATACTTCCCAGATGTGTGTTTGGGGGTTTATATATCATTTTAGGAGGAGAAATTTCCACACGTAGCTTTCTTCTACCATTGTGGTTCTAGAAGCAGGAATCAGAGCCTTTGGAAAATGAATATAAAACCTTGGTGAACCCTCTGCAGAGTTTTTATTAAAATATGCGTTGTGCCTTGACAATTTTGTAAGGGAGTTCTTTGAGTTTCTGATTGAGCCTGGGTCTGGGTCTCAGGGACAAGGCTTTTGCAAGGTTTCTGCCCCTTCTTCCTCTGGCTGTAAAGGGATTCCAACAATGACCTAAAGCAATGGCTTTTGTTTCACTCTTCCTTACTACAGATTAAGATCATGTTTTTCATTGTTGTTGTTGTTCTTTGTTCTGTTGTTTACCCCCCACAGGGGAGATGAGTCTGGGTGGCATTTTGGGCAGAGGCTTTTGTTTCTCTTCTCCAGTCAACGCCACAATTTCTCTTTCTCATTTTCTCAGATTGTCAAGATTCTTTCCAGTTCACCTTGGTTAGGCTCCTAGAGGAAAAACCTACAAGAGGGAGCAAATTCCACTATATCTGCAGATCCCCTGTGGGTCTACACTCTCACACTAACCCACATGTGACCTGTAGTAACTCATTAAGAATGCTTAGTTGAGGTGGTGCAGTCTATAATCCCAGCACTTTGGGAGGACAAGGCGAGAGGATTGCTTGAGCTCAGGAATTCAAGACCAGCCTAGGCATTATAGCAAGGCTTCATCTCTACAAAAAATAAAAAAATTGGCCGGGCGTAGTGGCTCACAGCACTTTGGGAGGCCGAGGTGAAAGGGTTGCCTGAGCTCGTGGGTTCAAGACCAGCGTGGGCAACTTGGCAAGACCTCATCTCTACGATAAGTCAAAAATTAGCCAGGCATGGTGGTGTGCGTCTATGGTTCCAGCTACTTGGAAGGCTGAGGCAGAAGGATCGCCTGAACCCACCGGTCGAGACTCCGGTGGTCGTGAGTGTGCCACTGCACTCCAGCCTAGGAGACAGAGTGAGACTCCAACTCAGAAAAAAAAAAAAAAAGAAAAGAAAAGAAAAAAAAAGACTAAGTTGAGTCCCAGTACCAAGCTTATATAGTAAACTGGTTGAATTTGGTCCCTCTTCACACTTCCTTAAAAAAGAAATATTTGAGCTCTAACCCCTAGAATTTGTGAATCTGACCTTTTTTGTAAATAATGTCTTTGGAGATATAATCAAGCTAAGAGGCAGTCATACTGGATTAGAGTGGACCCTAAATCCATTATGACTGGTATCATTATAAGAGAATTTGGGGACAGACATGCGCACGCGTACACACACACACACACACACAGAGAGAGACAGAGAGAGAGAGAGAGACAGACAGAGAGAGATACAGACAGAGAGAGAGAGAGAAAGAGAGAGAGAGAGACATGTGAAGACCAAAGCAGCAACTGAAGAGATGACCTACAAATCAAGGACCGATAAGGATTGCCAGAAGCCACAAGGAGCTAAAAGAAAGGCATGGAACTGACTCTTCCCTAGAGCCTCAGAGAGAGCCTGTCCCTGTAGACACTTTGATTTTAGCCTTCTAGCCTCCAGAACTATGAGGAGATACATTTCTATTGTTTTAAGCCATCTAGTTTGTGCTACTTTGCTATGGCAGCCATAGAAAACTAACACACAAGGCATGCCAAGAGTCTGCTTCAAGCAAGCAAATGCTTCCTCGGGTCCCGTTTTTCCCAGTAGGTACCTAAACCTGATTTCTCAGATTTGTACTTTAGTGGGCTGCCCTGGGACCTTTTCTGATGAATCCAAGAAAATTCATTAATTTGCAGCCTGTCCAACATTCTCAAAGTTGCAAGTGTGAAAATCGCTAGCTTACTACAGAGCTGAGCTGAAACTAGAATCCTTGATTATGTGAGCTTTTCTTTTCAAAACTCTAAGCGAAGTTCCTTAAAAAGAAGATTTTACTCTAAGGAGAATTAGGAACAAACAAAAAGGGAAGACTTTATAGTCTTCTCTAAGAGCTGTTTCTCTGTTTCTCCACTGCCCTCTCTCTGCTTTTTCTTGAGTCCCAAGACAAAAGGAATGATGGGACAGAGAGAAACAAAGAACACCGTGT
Source organism: Tarsius wallacei (assembly GCA_963574415.1). NCBI lineage: Eukaryota > Metazoa > Chordata > Mammalia > Primates > Tarsiidae > Tarsius > Tarsius wallacei. The sequence goes on along the minus strand of CAUYQG010238304.1, from coordinate 16,245 downwards.
GGTCCAGCTCTCCACTGATGTAGTCAGGGTGTCCTGAGAGTTGAATGTGTCTGGGAAGATCAATGCCAACAATTCTGATGGAATGGGCACCTAGAGTGGTTTTTTTGGTTGCTACTTTTGGCTACTGCATTGGAAGTCATAATGATAGGAAAAGAAAAGTGAAGAACAGAAGTCTATTGACTAACTGGGGTTCTTCCAACTGCAGTTGGGGCACACTCTCTCCACCTCTCTATGTTTACCCTGCTGTAACTAGTGACTTGTACTTACTGCTACTGAGATTTTTTTTTTTCCAAGACTTTTGACATTTTTAGTAGACTCCTTTTTCTGATATTCGATTAGGTTATTTACAAAGGTAAATTTATCTAATAGTCCAACAAATTAAGATAAGCTTTAATAATCTTTACACACAGGCATCCATATTCATGAACAATATGTCGACTTCTAGTCAGAAAAAGCACCTAAAAATATTAAGAGTAACAAAAATGGGGCATCTAGTGGGTAAAAATTCCCCCAAAATCCCTCTCTACGACAGAAGCAGAGGTGGAGCTCAGCAGTAAAACACAGGCTTTTTTTTTTTTTGAGTCGGAGTCTCATTCTGTCACCCAGGCTGGAGTGTAGTGGCACACTCACAGTCACCCCAGCATCGACCTGCTGGGCTCCAGCGATCCTTCTGCCTCAGCCTTCCAAGCAGCTGGAACTATAGACGTGTGCTACCACACCCGGCTATTTTTTTTATTTATTGTAGAAATGAGGTCTTGTCAAGTTGCCTGGGCTGGTCTCGAACCCGTGGACTCAGGCAATCCACTCGCCTTGGTCTCCCAAAGTGCTGAGCCTCCGAGCACAGCCAACACAGGCTTTCAAATCAGGCACCTTGCTCAATTTTCAGCCTTCCATGATTAAGTTTATACATTTTATTTTTCTCATCTGTAAAGCGAGTAAAATAATAGCATCTGTCCCATATGAGCGCTATGAAGATTAAATAAATTAATACACGTAAAACATTTAAAAGAGTAACTGGCACATAGTAAGTGCTCAGAAGTATTGGGTGCTGTTATTTTATTAAGAAGTTTAGCCGAAGTCAAGAATATAAGGAAACTACACCAATATGCAGGGCTTTAGGTTAGAAACCATTTTAAGGGGCGAGAGGGGTGTGATCCTTCTGAGATGCCAGATAGACCCAGGTTGAAAAGTGAGCAGGGAGTTGAGTTCACATGGATCTTATCGCCAGACAACAGCAAGCAGGATTTTCCAAGGTACTACCTCTGCTCTAAATCTTTTCATTCTTTAGGAGTTTGGTTAGACTAAGCCTTAGTTTTCTCATTCCAGTTAATTGTGAAGGAAGAGAACCAGAAGAAAGAGAATTGTTTCAGTACTTGGCAAAGAAGTGAAAGTCTACCTATGAAGAAACCTTGTTCTGATCCGAAATATCAGCAAGAGTATGGGAGGTGGCTAGGTGGTTAGGAATAAGGCCAGCTTTGAATCATCTGGAACCAGTGCACCAAGCAACCAAGAAAAGAGGAACCTATGTCCCTTTGCTACTGATCTATAAGGATAATAGCAAATAACAATCCTATTTTATAGCACTAAACAGTTCCCCAAATCGTGATAGATGCTATAACTTTCATGTTCTTTAGTATATACGGTTGGTAGGGCAGGATTTTATTTCCCCCATATACAGAGGAAAACATGGAGGTTCTGAGAGGTTAAATGACTTGCCCAGGGGCTGATATTATTGTTATATCCTTTCAGGAATTAACCTATGGTGAAGAATGGAAAATAAGTCCCTATTTGTATTAAAACCAATGAGTTAGGATGTCATTCTATGCATTACTTCTGCAGGAGTATTATTTTATATTGCAAATGTTTCCAATTTTATAGGATGTCTGAAACATATCTTCTATATTGGGCTATTACGACTTTATTCATTGTTTATTCATGCAAAATCTGATCTTTTTAGTACACCTTGATGTTTTTGCCCTTCCATTCTTTTGTCTGCAAACTCTGACCTCCAACTCTCCTCCTTCAACCTGCCTCCTCCCTACTCTACCTGAAGGACACCCAGGACCTAAGCGCTGAGGCTGGTGATGTGACCTTGCTCCCCCAGACTCCACATTTTCCCTCACGAGCTGCATGGGAATATTCTGCTCATGAAAATCCATCTGCAGCTGTTATGAACCCTGGTCCCTGTGCACCTCAGACCCGGGCTTTGGCATCTGTGTCTGTGTTGGACGTCCCATTGCCCAAGTGATGCCTATCCACTGCTGTGCTGAGCTGAAGCAAGATGTCTTTTCTTTTGACACTCCTCAAGGTCTTATTCAGGAGTTGAATCTCGTCTCAGCTGCTAGAGGAGTCTGCTTTTTGAATGAGTTTCCTGTGAATTTTCTGTTTTCTGTCTGTATTTAGTTATTTCATAAAGCCCTTATTTATCTTTTCTCTGCTTCATTGCCTTTTTCTCTGTCTTTGACACTCAGTTTAGATTTTTGGTGTTTTACTTCTTTTTTTCCTAATAATTATGATTATTCAGGATTACTATAACTTGGAAAAATGCAAACTGACTTTTAGAAGAAAATAAATATCTACCATAATTTTACAACAGAGACATTTATTTCTTTCACTCTTTTGTTTTCTATATTAAGTTTTAAAATACAAATTTAGAATTATATCATGAAACTCCATGTCATGTTTTCACTGACATTGTGAGCATTCTTACTGTATTGTTTTCAATGGCACTATTTTAAACATTGAACTAAATTCCCTTGAATAGACATATTGTAATCCAACTCTGGAATTCATTAGTTAAAAAAGAACAATTAGCAATTAATTAAAAAAGAATAAACTGTAGTATTGAGCAATTTACTTTTTAGGAGCTGAACTTTAAACTACTTAAGTTAAAAATCAGCTTTCATTAGCAATGCCCAGAGGAGCACCTCGTGTTATTTACTATAAGCTACTTACATCGATTGGCCAGTGCACTCAGATTCATGTTGAAGATTTCAAGTTCAAAATAAAATAAAACTGTACTTGAGACAGTGTATGGTGAGCTATGCTTAGTTGTTGTTTTTTTTTTTAACTTTGTTTTGTTTACAATCTTATTTTTTTTTAATATGGAATAAAAAAGTGAAGTAGAATGTCAAGGAGTTCTTATTTTGATCTCCAACAGTAATTTTGAATTAATAAGAGATGTTTATTATTTAGTAAAAGAAAATGAAGAACAATGTGAGGTATACCACCAACTGAGATGACAAAAGGAAAATGTATATGCCTGTGTGTGTGTGTGTGTGTGTGTGTGTGTGTGTGTGTGTTTTGATATATTTTATAATTTTCCTTTTGTATTTGCACACACCCATCTCCCCACATACCATCTGCTTGCACAGGGATAGAATGTCCCTGTAAATAGAAACAAAAAGTCATCACGCTGGCTTATTCCATAGAGGGAATAAGCTAGTTTTCCAAGGAGACTTTTAACTATATACTTTTTATATCTTCTGCATTTTTATTTTGCAAATGTGTTGCCTCTTTCAAACAAAGAAACAAAAACCATAATAAAAAACGGATGAAAAAATTTAAAAAGAGATGAATATTTTTGACTCAGATATTCATCTAGGTTTTGAACTCTCCAGTTCTTGCAATGAAATTGTCAAACTACCAAGAGAGAAGCATCATTCAGGGTCCTTAATTTTCTGAGTGATAGTGATCTCTTTAGCATTTGTTAATGCCTTAAAAAATGTTTTCAGAGACAAAGTATATGGGAATGAAATAAAGCAGTTATATTAAAAACAAGTATCAAAATATTTTTAACTTTTTGATACAGTAATGAATGAGCTTCTTTATTAGTGCCATCAGTAAGAGTTAATGGCTTTTGGAATGTTGAATTATCTACAAAAGTTGTACTGTGATATGAAATTATTTGCAATTTCTATTTGTGACAAAGCACTCCAAATAGTACTGTGATTTGTTTCTTATAATCATAATAAAAGAAATGCTTAATTTCTGTTGGCTGTTAGAAAAATAAAGAAATATATATTTTTCCCACTCAAGTTCAGAGGCTCCTGAAAGAGTTTTCTCGGAGAGTATATTGGCAAAGAAATAGCTTTGGGTAAATCCAAATAAAATAAATAAAAATAAATGAATAAAACATAGTAAGGGCTGAGCTGGTCTAAGGGCATCCAAAGACTCACCACAGAGATGATGTCTGTGCTTGGTCTCACAGAACAAGAATTTGCGAGATGAGTAAGGAGAGAAAGGAATGCTTCAGGAGGAGTGATGTGAACAATAGCAGAAGGATGTGGAAATTTATGGAACTACAGCACGAGGAGAGCTGTGTGTATTTTCATCATTCCTGAAGCACAAAGTCAAGAGAAAAGTTGGAGAAGATGGGTATAGGGTGTGTGTTGGAGAACCCTGTGTGCATTGTCAAGGAGCTTGGATTTTACTCAGTAAGCAACGGGAAACTCCTGAGGAACTGTAATGAGGGGAGTTACATGGTTCAAATTGTGTTTTCTATTGAGTACTCTGGTTGCATTGTCGAGGGTGGGCTTGAGTGGGTGTGAGACCAGAGAGGAGGGCACTTCAGTGTTCGAGCAGAGATGATTAGTCATACAATAGGACATTCGTTTTAGAGTGGGGAAAAAGGATAGAGTAAGACGTATGGTAGATTAGCTCATCAGTCTCTAATTTAATTTCTGCTCTCCCTGCTTTGGAATTACACACCCTCAACATTTGCCAGGTGACATTGTACCTTGATGCTGCACTAGAGGCAGAGCACATTTTTCATGGACCTGGCTGTGTAATTTTCTTTGTTAAACACGGAGTTTGACATGTGATTGTGCAGGTCACCTTCTTAAGCTCCTCTCATCGCCATAAAACATATTCTAGGTAGCCTCTAGTTCCAGGAGGCTGGGAGCACACCTAAATCTTGCCCTCTGTTGAAGCCAAGCCCAACTGCCTTGCAACCCAAAGTAGAGGATCCCTGCTAAATCCAGCCTAGGTCAGCTGAGCACAGTTACTCTCTAGATGCATAAAAATTGTTGGAGGCCACTGAGATGTTTGGGTTGTTTGTTATGCAATTCAAAGTGATAAATAGAGACATGAAGTTAGAAGGATTCTATGGTTAATGGCTATAGTTTAGAAAATGGAAACATACTGGAAAAGGTTATCTAGGTTATGATTATAATAACTGAGGGTATAATGGTTACAAAACCTAAGACGAAGGTCAATGGAAAAGAAACAGCATTTGTGGCAAAAGTTACTGAGTTCAGTATAAGACATTTTGAGTTGGTACTCTTGGTGAGATACCTAGATGGGACAATCTAGCCTTCAGTTGTATACATAGCTAAAGATATTAGGATTGAAGCTGAAAAAGAATAAGTCGTTAAGTTATAGTTGGTAGCTAATATCATGAGAGTTAGTAAGATGGCTCAGGGAGAGAGAGAAATGAACATAAAATCGGGCCAAAGAAAGAACAGTGGCCACCCACCCAAAGGCTAAATAGAGCAGAAGGAACCACTGAAAGATACTGAGAGAAAATTGTAGCTAGATGGAGAAACACAGTAACACAAAATAAGAGACAAGCGAGTTTCAAGAGACAGAATGATGTTATTGAATGTGACTGTGGTGGGTTGGTGTAGAAGTCAGATTACAAGTGAGGTGAGTAGTGACGTTGAGAGGAAAATCTTACTTTTGTCAGAAACGCATCCCTGAAACCAGCTGTGACATCTGTATATCTCAACCACAAGCGGGCCTTTATGCAATGGAATAGCAGATTCCAGAGTTCAGCTTCCTCTATTTAAGTCCATTTATAACTTTTGAAACAAAATCTTATGGATTACTTTAAAATCCTATATAAGAAATCAATTCTTTCTACAGACTCTAACATACTCAATATCTGACTCTTAAAGCAACCATGAAGGTAGAAGCAACCGAAACATTGGCATTCAAACTCAAACTTCAAATTTGGCTTCAAATCCTATTATTTCTTTAGCTACATTACATCATATAGATAATGGCCATGAAGTAAAATACCAATTATGTGTGAGTGTGTTTCTATGTCTCAGTATCTAATGAGCCTATTTGATCTATGAGAATCACTTTGGTTATTACTGGAGGCAGACAAGAGCATCTTGGCAGTAACTATGTTTTATTGCATCTGTTAAGCAGAAATTTAGGTAATCTAGGATCAAGGCATGACAGAACATGTTTCTAGCTCGGTTTTAAAGCCTTATTATTCTTTACCTAAATGTTTAAAAACATTATGTTCCAGCAATGTTGGATTTAATTGAAAGCTGTCTTATAAAATGAATTCAGTCAGAAGCAATTTGTAAAAGTTGTTGAGAGACTGTGGTGTTCCTATTTACAAGTGCTGAAATTCTGATAGAGTTTGGGGTAGAGGGCAAAGAGTAAGATAGTCAATAGTAGGAAAACAAATATTTCCACTTTATTTTTTAATAACTTTCCAGATATGATATGCATTTTTTGTCATGTCCCATCACTCAGTGTCAATTACTGCTAGAAGTTGGTATATGTTAGCATATGTTTCTTTCTATGTTTTTTCTAAAATATCCATAAATTATATCATTTTAAAAAATGAAATGATAATCTTAAATTTTTCTGAGTCCTTTTTAAAAGAACATCTTACATTCTATTTAGTTTTCTTATATAAGCACTTCTGATACTACCTGTGGTAAATAATCTTTTAAAAAAATTTCTAGTCTGTTACAAACTAACACTTATGTAAAACACAACAAAAACTTATTACTAAAAAAAATAAATATAAAAGACATGCAAAATTTAAGTTTCTAATTTTTGATTATTATTAGATTCAACTGACATTAAATTATTCTGTCAAACTGGTATAAAATTTTTAAAATGATGATTCTCAACGTGTGTATTTATCTTACCATAGATGAGTAATAAACAGCCACCAGGCCACGCTTTGAGTAGTCCAGGGCTACTTTTTTACCTGATATGTCCTATTACATTGTCTATATATGCAGAAAAGAGTTCCAAGCATCCCTTCTGCCTTATTCCTATTTTATTGGGAGTAGACAGGAACAAGTTTGTAAAGACTAGTGTCAGCAGCTGAAGGAAGAGTTATCGTCTCAGGTGGACTCTTGTATGTGAGAAGGGCAAGGTATAAAATTTAGTTAGTGGAAACAAAATAAGTAAAATTCATAGCTTTAGACAAAGTGTAAATGACAACAAACGCTTATGGAGAAACAGCCAAAACAAGAAGTTGGCAGAATAATAGAATGCTTTTCATTCTTCAATCTTAGAAATGAAAAGAGCCAAGGACACAATCAGTCTATAACTAGAGGGAGTTCTCTGTCCTATAGAAGGTATATATCAAATTATTATTTTCAAATTGGGTACACATAATACTAGTAATATGTGATACATGGGTATGATCTTTATATTTATACTTATGAGTATTTATCATGTTAGAAAAATAGAACTTAGTATCAAAATTCCGAAATCATGACTAGTATCCCTTAAAATAAGGCTAAATAGTAAAATGAGTCATGATAATCGAGATAGTTTTATTGATTAATAATAGTATAGATTGTATGCAAATATGACTCTATGGAAATTGCTCAATTTAGGAGAAATCTCGATTAGATACAATTTAAGGTCTTATTCGTAGCCAAAATTCTATATATTTTTAATTATTATTTTGAAACAATACATATCATTGAACTCTGGGCCCTGAGCAAAGGAGTGGAAACACAGGAGAGGAGGCTATTTTGGCTAATATTGCAGTGATGCAAACCACCTTAAAATTAGTGGCCCCAAAACAACCATTTTATTATGTTCACTGGTCATGTGGATCAGGAACACAGAGAGGTCACTGCAGAAACAACTTTTCTCTGCTTTACGTTGCCTGGAGCCTCAGCTAGGAAGACAGGAAGGACTTGGGCTGAAAGGATTTGAAAACAGGCTGATGGCTACACCATCTACATGTTGGTTTCACTTTATGATGTAGATTTCTCATAGTGTGGCAGTATCAAGGTAGCTGGACTTCTTACAGAGCTGCTCAGTGCTCTAAGAACAAGGTGGAAGGAGAATCACTTTTTCAAACCAAGTTCAAAACTCACGTAGCATCACTTCTAAAGTATTCTATTGGTCACAATAGAGTCTCAAGTCCTCCCAGATGCAAGGGAAAAGAACATAGACCTTATCATCAGATAAGAGGAGCATCAAAGAATTTGCAGCTGCGGGGGCTCAGAAAATGTTACCCCTAAGTTCTTTGAACCAAAGGAGACTAAGAGGGCTTCATAAGTAAGAAGGTGACTCCGACTTTCCTGCCTTTCTGTGTGATGCTTGGTAGTAAAGGAATGTTCTAACCAACTTTACCTGAAGGTAAGTCATAGACCCTCATTCCAGAGGAGTTCAGCCACATACCTGGGATACTGGGGGAAGGAATGCCACACCAAGAGGTCAGGAAGAATCTGAACAATCAGGCCTAGCTGAGTCCTCCCCCACTCAATCTAATACCATTAGATCATACCCTTTTTGATCACTCATACTTCTTTCTACACAACTGTCCAACCTATTCAAGCTTTCCATTACTTCTGAAAGCTCTCATTTCTCATAAAACTGTTAAATAGATGTGTTTTGTATTTCTCTTGCTGTCTTCTGTTATAGGAATATCTGCCATAACCCTTGTGATAGGCGATGAAAAGGTATTACTTTTTTGCCCCTGCACAGTCACTTACTTTCAACAGCCTTAAAGAATAAAAGTAAGCCACATGGCAGAAAGCCATGTTTTCCCAGTATTATAAGTTTAATTAACTCGGTTATAAAACTTTCTCACAAGTATTTTCCATGCAAATATGTTTAACAGTATCTATCCTTAGAAGTAGTTATTTCAAGAATAACTCCTTGGAATAACATCATCTGACAAAAACACAACAAAAGTATTGATTAAATGCTTCTACCATATTTACTGGGTTGTTTAATCCAGCTCCCCACCCTTGGCTTCCCTTGACCAGAAATAAATACCTGCAAAAGGAATGAAAAAAAAAAAAGATGATTAAGAGGTTTCTAATGGCAAATGTCTTCTATCTATTACATTCTAGCCAATCATTTGGTAAATGTTAATGCCTATTCTCTTGGTATATTCCACTTTTGTGCTATTACTCAGGGTACTATGCAGAGAACTAGATTTTTCTGAGTGTGCTGATAAATATTTGCAAAACTGCTAAATTTTTGTGTGTGTGTTGGGGGTGTTGTTTAAATCTGTTTCAAAGATCAGAGAAATAAATAGGAAGACCTGGCAAGATACATTGTTATTCACAAGCAAGTTATTTGCCATTTTAGACAGTCTTGAGTCATGACCAAATCAGTTCACATGCTCAAAACACCAAAATTCAAAATAGACAAAATTAAAGTGGCATACTGGCTCCTTAGAGCAGCTCTTAAAGGAGAATGAATGATTACAGCTGGTGTTTTCTTAAAAAGGAGAAAGAAATCATTACCAATCTAGTAAACACACAGAAACACCTAAGCTGGAAATCTAAATATTTGGTAGTAAAAGTTCCTATCTCTACATGGCTTCTTCCTCATTCCTTGAGAAACTGAGATTGGTTCTAATGACTACATCCATTTGAGTGGTGGTGTTCTCTTCCTCAACCCTGTAATCCTCCTTGAAATAATTTCCCACCAGCAGAAATGCTATGCAACAGAAATAAAACTGAATGTTATGATATGGCCGATGTCCTTAAGCAGTGCTTCTTATGGGAACATAAAAAATCTGCTGAGAAACTTTATTCAATACTTTATTTCTGTGGTTGTGTTTATACACTTTTTAAAAAATAGCAGATATGTTGAATTACCAATATATTTCACACCAAAGTATTTGGATAATGAGGAACAGTGCTTCTTATGCTTTAATGTGCCCAGGGTCACCAGGAGATCTTGTTAAAATGCAGATTATGAAAATTATGATTCTGTAGGTCTCGAGAATGGCAGGAGGGAGTGACCTGGGATTTTGACGCCAACATTGCTGGACCCAATACTACACTTTGAGTTGCAAGAATAGAAGAACACAGCATATTTTGAGTTTACATTCGTCAGAAGAATTTCAAAAATAACTCTAATTATAATCAGCTTTATGGTTCTCCATACAAAAACTGGTTCAAATAATCACTATAGTTGTTTCAAATAAATTACGTTTGTGATTAAGGACAAAACATTTTCAGCTTTTTACCAGAAGCACAAAAATTGGCAATTTCAGAGTGAGATCATTAGGAGACATGAGATAAGTGAAATTAATGAGAAATGACAAAATCACTATAGTGTTTACTGAACATTTGATTAGTTCATTTGAAGTCTAAATTTGAGTTTTCAAGGGTAAGGTTCTTGAGACGTGTGTTTTCCTTACACACTGGTTGTTGTGTTCTCAATCTCCCAGTCAAAGACAAACTGAACATTCAGAGCAGCCAAACACACACACACACACACACACACACACACACACACACACACACACACAACACAGGAGCTAAATTTACTCCATCCCAGTAGCATCCCCAAATGTGTGACAAGAAACCATTCTAGACATTTCTATCAGGGTCCCAACCCTTTACTAATTTTCAAGCTCTGAGCCAAAAGGAAAAGGCAACAGTATGTAATTAGAAAAATCTATGATTTACACATTAACAAGCAATGAAATGCAACCCACAGAGGGGAGAATGAAATTGTGGCCAGCTAATAAGTGTCTGTACTTATTAAGGCTAAAGAAACAACCTATGAAACAAATCTAAGCCTTTCCCAAACAGTGCAGCGTAATATATTTGGCATGAGTTCCACAGGGGGAGATGCAGCTTTAGAAGCCTAAAGAACTGAGAAATGGGAAGAAGAGAGCCAGCTGAAGATATGAGTAAAACATTTTTCAGATATATCACAGATGAGGGAAAGGATAATGGTAAGAAAAAAGAGACACTGAAGGCCATGGGGAAAAGGAGAAAAATGAAATATGCCTTTTTAACCTCAGCCTTCATTCTGGAAGATGATGGGAAAATTTAAATTTCAAAGTCATCCACAAGAACTTGGAGAATAACCTTGATGGAAAATTTCTAGCAGGAATACAGAGATCTTTAATGCCAGAAATCAAAAGGAACAGACAAACAGTCCCTTGAAGAATTTATTCCTCTCCTGATGATAACTTTGTTAAACACAGACTCTTATACTAGAAATGATGAAACAAATGTTATTTCTGCCTTTGAGAAGTTTCAGTAGAGGGAAAAGTCTACAAACACACATAATCAAACTCACCAGAAGTTACATACACAAGTTCAGTAAAAACTCTGCACCTTTTTCTCAATGGAAGCCTTGGGCTCAAAACCCAGAAACTCCAGTTACTAAGAAGTCAGTGTAACCTTGGGCAAAATACTTCACCTCTTTGGATCTCTGGTTACCTATCTATAAAGTGGAAATGATATCTACATGACAAGACCATTGGGAGAATTAAACATAAGGGGTACAACTTGTAAATACGTAATACTTTTTTTTTCTGTCTTTTCCATCTGAATTAAAACTTGCTGCAAAGGGCCAAGTTGAAGGATGATGTCTGGGACATTTACAATGGTCTATCAGCTTTCCCCACTAGCTCCGTTCCTCCTTCTTTTCTCCCTCCCTTCCTTTTAATGATATTGAGAAAATCACAATAATGAATACAATTCCTGTACTTGGTGAGCTCATAGTGGAGTAGAAGAAATAGCACTATAAATCATTTCAGTGCAATGCAACATGTTCTGTAGCAAGGTGAGTTCACATCAATGGGGGAGAATCAGGAATGGCTCTCAATTATAAGCACAGGGAATGCAAAGTCAAAGCCAATGGTATTAGAAGTGGTCAGGAAGGGTTTGCTAGAAGCAATCACATTCAAGATAAGTTTAGGACTCCCAAATGGACCCAGTTCTAGACATTACCTTATCCCTAGTTTCTACTACAGTGATATATAGTTGGAGGTTAAAAAATTATAAATTAATAGATAAGTGACAGTGGTGGGCTAACACTAGAGAGTAGATTGGGCTCTCTAGACCAGCGGTCCCCTGCCTTTTTGGCATCAAGGATTGATTTCACGGAAGACAATTTTCCCCCGAATTAGGGTGAGGATGGGTTGGAGGGTGGTTGATCAGGCATTAGATCTCACAAGGAGAACACAACCTAGATCCTTTGCATGCACAGTTCAAAATAGTGTCCACGCTCTTATGAGAATCTAATGCCGCTGCTGATCTGACAGAAGACAGAGCTCCACTTGCCCACTGCTCACCCCATGCTTTGCGGCCTGGTTCCTAACAGGCCACAGTCTGGTCCCCATCTGCAGCCTGGGGTCTGGGGATCCCTGCTCTAGACCAATGGTCATCAATTGTGGCTGAACATCAGAACACTCTTAGGAGATTCTAAGACTATACTTTTAGTATGGAATCCAGGATGATAAATTTTTAGGTAAAGCTCCCCAAACAATTTTGTTGTACATGCCAGTGTAAGGATCACTACAGTCAAAAGGAAGAATTGCGTGCGTCGACGTTCAGAGATGCAAGGGTACTTGCCACAGGCAGGTGATTAAGAATACAGGTCAGACACAGTGGCTTCGCGCTTCAAATCCCAGCACTTTGGGAGGCTGAGGTGAATGGATTGCTTGAGCCCAGGAATTTAAGACCAGGCGGGGCAACATACAAGACCCCACTTCCACAAAACATTAACAAAAAAAAGAATACAGCAAAAAGAAGTAGCCTGGGGGTTTTGTGATAGAGCTACCACCAAAGCAAATCAAAGCAAAGAAGTTTCTTCTTTCCCGCTTATGAGGAGGTTTGGAATTTAAATTTAAAAACTGACATATAATTGTGCATATTTTGAGGGTATATGTGATATGTTAATACATGCATACAATGTTTAATGATCTTATCAGGGTAACTGAGATAGTCTTTACCTCAAACATTTGTCTTTTCTTTGTGTTGGGCACATTACAATTCTCCTAGTTATGTTGAACTTCACAACAAATTGTTAACTGTAATTTTCCAACTGTTCTATCAAATACTAGAAATTATTCCTTCTATCTAACTGTATTTTTTTGTCCATTGAACAATTTCTCTTTATCATCCCTCCTCCTCTCCCTTCCCAGCCTCTAGTAACCACTATTCTGCTACCTACCATCACAAGATCCACTTTTTTAGTTTTCACATATTAGTGTGAACATGTGACATTTGTCTTTCTGTCTGGCTTATTTCACTTAACATGATGACATCCAGTTCTATTCATGTTGCTGCAAATGGCAGTATTTCATTCATTTGTATGACTGATTAATATTCCATTGTGTATATCTGATGCATTTTCTTTATATATTCATCTATTGATGGACATTTAGATTGATTATATATCCTGGCTATTGTCAGTATGGGAATTCAGATCTATCTTTGATTTACTAATTTCCTTTCTTTTAGATATATACCCAGCAGTGAGATTGCTGGTTTCATACGGTAGTTCTATTTTTAGTTTTGTGAGGCGCATTCATGCCATTCTCTATAATGGCTGTACTACTTTACATTTGGGGTGGGACTTTTGGTTAGATGACTGGCCTAGTCTGGGTCCCCTAAAACTCAATAACAAAGTCTTGTGTGTAGGTAGTTTATTTAGAGTTTATTTCTAGAAACAGGAGCTAGGGACCAGAGGATGTGTAAAAGGAAGGGGAAAAAAGAGCACGCTATTGAGTTGGTAACCACTGTGGGCAACTCCATCCAACCAGATCGTCTGAGAAACATCTATGGCAAATTAGAATTTTCCTTCGGAGGATCTCCAGGGAGAAACATTCATCAACTCCAGTATCCATTGTAGGCTGTCTAGGGTGTGCTAACTCCTGTGCACTTGCAGGCATGCCAGGCAGAGAAACCCTAGGGTGGAAAGCAAAAGATGTGCTCTACACAATTGCAATGAGATGCTAGCAAAACAAGATGAGTTCAATTTCATATGGAACCATCCTAAAGCTCCAATGGGAATCAGAGATGAAACTGAGAGGGGGAAGGTAAAAATGATATATGGGGAATCTAATATATTGACTTTCAAGGTTTCTTTTAATAAACAATTTAAACTCAATCTACTTATTTGAAGCATGCATTAAGTGTTATCACACCCTGATCAGAGCACATCACTTATTCTTCTAGTTGGCATATGCTCCATTTAACCTATTCTTTTGGAATCTGCTGCAATCACTAGCCGTGACTTCTTCTGAGTATATAGAATTTAGCACAATTTATTATATTATGTAGTAAGTAGCCCTCTATAGTTGTTTGTTTTTTAAAAATGAAAATTTTGTTACTCTCTTTTGGCTTCACACTACAAAGTTATTTCTTATTCCCAGCCCTCTTGATAAATGATATAATAAACTCTTTTTATAAGTGAAGATGACATTATATCTTCAATCTACCATGATCAAAGAAGCTTAGAAATACTAATAGAAATATAGATGTCTACATGATAATTTATAGTATTGCCAAGGAAGGCTGACTGACTGAAATAGTATTCACCTTAGTAAATTCTTCAATTTCAGCTGCAGAAACTCACTTTTTTAGTGCCTCAAACTAATGTTAATCAGATATAGATAAATGTGTGAGCTTCTTTCTTGAGAGCAGAATCTGTATGTGTTTTGTTCCCTATAATACAGAGTATCCCCAGGGCCTTAACTAACATGCCTTCAGGGACCAGACAGGGAATGTAAATGAATGAGATCATAGGAGTGCAGAGCCAGTGGGAATCAGACAACATACACCCTATTTAAAGGCATTTAATTTTTACTATTTCAAAATACCATCTAGCCAAATAATGTAAGAATAACAATAATAAAAATTATGACATCTATGAGTTGGTTGAAATAAACACTTTATTATTGTAATTATCATCACCATCATTACTGTATTTTCATTTTATGGGCTTTACTATGTGGTTTATAACATTTATATAATATCCTTTGACTACCACATGTTAACCATTCAACAATCAATACATTTGTGTGTGTGTGTGTGTGTGTGTGTGTGTGTGTGTGTGTTTAAATTTTTATGTTAAAGATGTAGGGTACAATTCAGGGTTAGGTATACAAATTGTCATTGTACAGGTAAAATTTGGGCCTCACTTTGGTTCCCACTTCACCTGGTTTGAGATCAGGTACCTTATTGGTGAAGAATACCCTCCAACCCTCCCCTGATGGTTTCCCACTACTACCAATCCCTTTCTTGTAGTATTATGATAATTGTTCAGGGTCTGCTTATGAGTGAGAAAAAGTGGAACTCAGTTCTTTGTTTCTGTGATAGATCACTGAGAATTACAGACACTAAATCCATCCAAGTTGCTGTGAAGTTCATAATTTTGTCCTTCTTTATGGCTGCATAATATTTCATAGTATATACGTAACACATTTTTTTCCTCCAGTCTACTTTCAATGGGCAGCACGATTGGTTCCATGTTTTTGCTATTGTAAACAGTGCTGCAATAAACATGCATGCACAGATATCTTTTTCATAGAGTTATTTGAGTTCCTCCAGGTATATTCCCAGAAGGGAGTTTGCTGAGTCATATGGGAGGTTAATTTTTAGATCTTTCAGGAATCGTCACACTGTCTTCCACAGAGGTTTTACTAGTTTACACTCCCACCAGCAGTATAGAAATGTTCTCTTTTCCCTGCATCCTCTCCAGCATCTGTTGTTTTTTGAGTTATTGATGATGGCCAACCTGACTGGAGTTAGATGGTATCTCAGTATAGTTTTAATTTGCATTTCTTTGATGATTAGTGAGGCAGAGCATTTTTTCATGTATCTGTTGGCTGTTCATATGTCTTCTTTTGAGAAGTGTCTATTAATATCTTTTGTCCACTTTTAAATAGGGCTTTTTTTTTTCTTTTTGGCATGTTTGAGTTCCTTGTAGATACTGGATGTTAGGCCTTTGTCAGAGAAACAGTGGTAAATATTTTTTTTCCCATTCTGTGGGCTGTCTCCCTGCTCTCTTTTTTTTTTTGAGTTGGAGTCTCACTCTGTCACCCAGACCGGAGTGCAGTGGCCGCTCCTGGCCACTGCAGCCTCAACCTGCTGGGCTCCGGCGATCCTTCCGCCTCAGCCTTCCAAGTAGCTGGAACTACAGACACGCGCTACCATGCCTGGCTAATTTTTGATTTATTGTAGAGATGAGGTCTCGCCAAGTTGCCCAGGTGGGTCTCGAACCTGTGGACTCAGGCAATCCACTCACCTCAGCCTCCCAAAG
>CAUYQG010238301.1:0-12017 GCA_963574415.1 Tarsius wallacei | reverse complement strand
TATGTCTTCTTTTGAGAAGTGTCTATTCATGTCTTTAGCCCACCTTGTAATACATCTCATTTCAATGTTCCTGAAGCCAAGATGTGGGGGCAACCCTTCAGGCACCAGTAGTTTTCTTTTCCTGGCCAAACTCCATGCCCCTACCCTCTGCCTGCCACCTGACAAATATGTGACTATGATCTATGTCAACAAATATCAATGGTCATATCTTGCTTGCCTTCTGTGTCCCACATACTGCCCTTGGCACTTTACATGTATCCCCATCACAGGGTCAAAGAACCTGAGGTTTAGAGTGGAGAAGTCTCACAGCTAGAGAGTTTTGATTTTGAGATTCAGACTCAAGTCTTACTGATTCCAGAGCCCAAGATTTTTCCTCTACAAGACACCTTTAGGGAATAGACAAAGACCTGAGCATGTAATGAACTTAAGGCACATTTTCTTGAACTGTTTTCCACCAAATTATCTCTAATAGCAAAGAAGGGTGAATGCATGTGAATGGGTGGGTGTGCGCACACGATGGAGGGAAAAGAGATAGAGTAAGCTTCTGGTGATGTTAGCCGGAAGTATTCCATTGCCGCATGCCATTTCCTTGAAGACTTCTATCTTAAAATTCTATTCTAATTTTGCATTCTACTCCATATATATCCATCTTTCCTATAATGTTAAAGAAAAGAGTTAAAACACTAGCTATTGACTGATTAATGCTCTAGGGAGATGTGCCATGTTTATCCTACTAGTCTTTGGGTCCCAGGCACCTTATTATTGGTCTTGAGATTCCTGTATCCCAGGGTGAAAAGAAGAAAACAGAAATCCATTCCTTACAGAGGGTGTGCCGACAATGTATGATTTATGCCAAAAGAGCAGCACATGAGCACAAGGTAGATTTTGAATACTTAGAAGGTAACTACATAGACAATGATAAATAAGAACAGTAGTGGGAAGATTTTGATAACGGGGAATTATTTCTGTGGCCTAAACCAATTTTTAAAATCTAGTATAATTAAATGTTCAATTTCCAACAGGGCACAAATAATTAGGATATACAAGGACAACAAGGTAGAGTGAGAAGAGCTTTGGTTTTGGGCTCAAGACCTGAATTTTAGAACCATTTCTGTTATCAGCTGATTTGAATATGACTTTTGGTAGGTGGATAACTTCTATTTTTGCATCTATAAGATGGAGAGTTGAGTAGTGGGTTTGATGATTTCTGATGTGTCAGCCAACTTGAACCCTTTGTGAATCTGTGATCTCTGTCTAATTCATTGTACGTACTGGGTACAAGGTATCAGAATCAGATAGACCAAGATTTGAATCCCAGCTGAAGTACCCAATAGCTCTGGAAGCCTCATAGTGTCACTGTGAAGGGTAAATAAGAAAACATTTATAAAACTCTACCATGGCACCATGACAGAGAGTTGGCACTCAATAACGGTAGCTATTATTTTGATGATATTTATTATATGTAAAACAAAGAGACAGAGGAGAAGCACCTGGGATGTTCTGTTGAGCTATCAGTCGCTTTGCAATTGTCAATGCTCTGTCTTGGTTTATATTAGATCCTGTTGTTCTACTATCTTAGCACCACATAGTTCTCTTTCATAGCATTTACCGAAGTTGTCACTATGTACTTACTCTGTGGTTCCAAGATTGTCTATTTAATATCTTCCTCATCATGCTTCTGTAAGCCCCCTAAGGGCAGAAACCACATACCTGTTTTGCTCACATCTATATTTCCAGAATCTTGCATAGTTCCTGAGACAAAGTAAGTACTTAATAATTATCTGTCAAACCAATAAATGAATGAGCCTAAGAAATCCATGTCCTTATATCACCTAATCTATAGATATTATGAGAAATTCACACATTACTTAGGGCCCAGGAAACTTACTTGTTCAGTGCCACCTATATTATTCAGTTGACTGCTCTCCAATAGACCATTTCCCATACAATATATAATGTTCAATTGTAGGCTGTTCTGCTATTGACTCATATAGCAACCAATTTTAGAGTTTATCCCAAACTTCTAGCCCCTCAGCCCTGGTTCTGCCATATGCACCCACCAGCGTGGCTGCCCAATAATGTACCTTTATCAGCTCACGGCAACAACGGGAAGAGCTCTGTTTCCATTCCATGTATGTACAGAGAAATGGCAGGGTATTTCTTGCATTTTATTATTTATTTATTTATTTATCTGTATATTTCTTTATTTTGAGTTGGAGTCTCACTCCATCACCCAGGCTGGAGTGCAGTGGCCCACTCATGGCCACCCCAGCATCAACCTGCTGGGCTCAGGCGATCCTTCCGTCTCAGCCTTCCAAGTAGCCAGAACTACAGGTACACCCTACCACACCTGGCTAATTTTTTGATTTATTATAAAGATGAGGTCTCGCCAAGTTGCCCAGGCTGTCTTGAACCCATGGGCTCAGGTAATCACCTTACCTCAAACTCCCAAAGTGCTGGAATTACAGGCTTGAGCCACCACACCCAGCCATTTTATTTATTTTTGAATGTCCTAAATATATAGTACTTATTCTACAAAGTATATTAGCATCACCTAGGAATCTGTCAAACATGTAGATTCCTGAGTCCCACCCCAGATATATCATTCAGAATATCTAGTGTGAGGCTCAGGAGTCTGCATTTTAAGCAAGCGCTGCAGGGAAGATGCAAGAAGACTGGTCCAAGCTTTGACTGCATTAAAAATGCTTACCATGACTTTTCATGGTGACTTTCAAGCAGATAAGATATTTTGAGCCAATATTTCTGAGATTTAAGTGGATACAATAAGAGTGAACTCTTTTGAACTTCTCAGTGGAGTCTTAAAGGGTTGACAGGTACAAGGTTCTACATTAAACAAAATAGGAGGGAGAGTTAATATTTTTGATCTCTTAAAAAATACCGGATACAAATATCTCTTGGAGCCTCAAAAGTTTTAAATTACTGCCAGTTACAAAAGTTGCTATCCGATCCACACAGAGAGAAAAGACCATTAATAAGTATCCAGGTCCCCAAAACGGCCATTCCAGTGGCCAAGGAGTTAGAAAATAACTGCAACAGTGAAGGCATGCTTCCATTGTTCTGGAAGTCTCTGAAGAAGTAATGAGGGTGCCTGAGACTCTCATACTTGGTGGCGGTAAACAGATCAAGCAGAGAAAGTGCAGATCAAGACTGATCATTTCCCCCATACCAATGGGATATTCCACATGCCAGAGCCACAAATGAAGTAAAAGTTCTTGTCACTTTTACAGATTGTCAGCAGTTGTGCCTAAATGGCTTTGAGGAGGCTGTGAAGGATACCCACGCTTGATTTTGTAGGAAGGGAGCAAATCTCTGAAAACTCAAAGGGCAAGAAGTGTCTGCCTATTTAAAAATCATACATGGGACAGATCTTCCCACTTTAATCGCTCTAGTTTACAGGTGCTAAAGTCATTCTACTTCCAGACACCTCCCACACACCTGAGAATAAATTATCAAGCTCCATAATGGAATTCTATCTCCAATTTAGAACCTGAATTTCATGTCTCTGGAGGTGAATAAAAGGCCTACGACAACATTTTGCTTTCTGCAAAGATAATAATTTAGGCTATCACCAGACACCTATCTAACCTGTAATTTTTTTCTGACTTCATTTTATTTTGTCTCCATGACTATGCAGATAGCAGTGACTGTGAGAGTGTGAAAGTACAATAAAAAAGGAGCATGTGTTTAATAATTCAGGTCGAGGTGAGGGAGGTGCTCACAGATAGTGAGTCCCCATCACTGGGACAACTGTTCTTTATCTCATCCCAGATCATGACAGACCATCTATAGCACTTGGTGTGGTGAGCAAAGAGCCCCAGAGGGCAAGTAGAGGAGCAAGAAAAAGGGATATTCATGTCACTGATGGAGAATAACAGAGACTGGCAAGAGGAAGGGCAATTTTATTGACATAAAGTTCTTCGTTGACTTTGTTCTGCTCATTTATCCAGAGAGGGCAGTGAAGAATCATCCAGTAATGAAGATGTTACCAAGTGTATTAAGCAAGGGAAAGCCTCTCAGGTTCCTTTGAGTTCTGTATTTGGATACTGATTTATTTACTTTACTCACTCAGAAGAAGCATTTATTGAGCAGCTGTTACATAATCAGGATTTGCTCTAGGCACATAGAATACAACAGAATAAGACATCTCCACTTCAACAGGTTTAAGTCAGTTGGGAGAGTCAAGCTAATAAACAAGCAATCTCAACTCAGGGTGTCTTTCAGTTAGGACGTGGGGGTTAAGGTAAGCTTCCTGGAATGCATACTCAAGCTGTCATTTCAAATACAGCAGACATGAAGAGGTAGCCATGAGGGAGGCTTTGCAAGAAATAGATAAAGAGACTTCCAAGGAAATGTTTGATAATAATAGAGAAGAGAGAATAAACAAGATGTGAGGTGCAAAGGAATCTGTTAATTGGTGGCAATTTCTGGAGAAGAAAGACCTGAAGACTGGAAAGACGTTTTCACTGTCTCATCCCACTGCTGCTGGACATAGTAGAATTCCTATTCCCTTCTGGCACCTTGACTCCTCTCGCCAAGAGCCAAACTTTGAAGACTTACTCATGGTGGTCTCAGATCCATTCACTCACAGCCAAGATAAATACAAATTAGATTTTCTTCATCTACATACATACATCAAACCCTGAGGCCTTTGGGCCTTTCTTCTTTGCTTCCTTCATTTCATACACAATGAACAATGATACCTACAGTATTGCCTTCCAGACAGACTTAATACTATCTCTCCATGTTTATAGTGTCTAGATTAACTTTGTCAAACTGTATCTCTTCCAATTCTTCTGGTTTCATGTTCACTTATGTTTATTTTCTTTTCAAAAATTTAAAGAGTCTTTTTGATGTTTCCAGGACTATCTGACAAGCTTGCTCTCCTCACTCCTTTCTGCTGATATGATCTATGCATTAAGTGCACAAATGCCAAGGTTTTGTACTGGCACCAAATAAAGCATGTTAAATGGACACATCTTTGCTCTTTAATTTACTGTGCTTAGGGTGGGAGTTGAGAATCTTTACATTTGCCTGCCCAGTTTTTCAGGCATTCTCAGTGAATTAATAAACCCTTGTCTTGGAATATCTTGTGCAATGGTGTGCTATATGCAGTCCATACCAGCTCACAAGAGCCAACACTGAAATTTTCAGTTCTGTGACCCAGTTGTTAAACACAACTTATTAAAAATTAAACCATACGAACTAACAAATAACATATGTGTAAAACAAAAGTAACACTTCCTCAAAACTCATCATTTCCTACTTATTTTACTGCATTTGACTGTTATCTCTGTTCTTGAGTGTATTTGCATCTACTGTTTTTGTGTGATGGTGATACCATAAAATGTGTGCTACTCTGCATCTCTTTCCAACCTTGTGTTTAATGATCTAATGTCAGTAGCTTGAAAACAGCCATGGGGGTGTATTCTCCCCACAAAAATTGGCAAACCCTACAACTCAGGGCCATAAAGCCTGCTTAGGTCACCTGCCAACACACCCTTCTGCCCTGGCAGCAGTCCTTGTTGCAAAGTCCTCCCAGATATTTGCGAAATCTCAAAGTAGATGAACTTGTTTTGTAGATTAAGGTAAAAACTGTGTTAGCATTTTATATCCAAAATGATTTCTTTGGAGCCTCTGCAGATTCTGGGCACTATAAAAGGCATCTCTGTGCTTAAGAGACTCACTAGGGCTCTTTAACGTGAAAGAACAGGGTTGATAACAGTCTCACTGACAACAACTGTGGTAAGAGCATAGGTTTCACCAGAGGGACTTGAGGTACCTCCTGGAACTTCTCCCATGATGCTCCAAATATTCTTGAGGTACAGTCAAGGGGCAGAACTAAATATCACATTGAGGAGGGAAGCAGACACACTGTGCTTTAGCAATTTCCCTAAATTTAGGGATAGATCAAGTTAAAGAAAATACTATTAAAACTGCCAAACTCTGACTCCTACTCAAATGTAGAGTACACTGCCAATGAGTAATAAATGGTGCTTCCAAAGCCCCCGCTTTAATTCAAGCAAATTGCTCTCATGGATAAGTAAACAGTGGTCTAAATTTCCTTCAAATTTCTAAACTTCTTAGGACTTTGGAATTCTTTATTAAACAAGCAAATAAAAGATTTGTGTATCTCTTCAGGGTACTTATCATAAATCCCAAGGCATAGAAGTCAACATTACAATCATATGGCAAACTTTCTCCTTAAGATTGTATAAGACTTGAATAGTTTTATGACTTCTGCCTAACTTAAAGACTTTCAGAGCAGGTCCCATCAAGTGAAAATTATAAAGTCTCAAGTTTACAACTAGCTCTAAGCACTTTGTACCAATATATTATGAGTTGACTGACTAGTAAACAAAGCAAATCTTCCGAGTTCTGAGTACTTCCATTCAATCCCCAGACTGGGGGCATCATCTGCCCGTTGTTCCAACTGGTTATTAGAAGTCAGAAGGAGATTATGAGGGGTGGGGCCAATGTGTAGGAAAGATTCAAGTCTCTAAAAATTTATCTTGGTCAAGATAATTTTCTAGGTCTGGTTCTAAAAATTACAGGATAGTCTTACTGCTTCTTCAAGGAGATGTGTAACACCCCTCTAAAATAAAGATGAAATGCACCTTAGAGTGCATTTCTAGCTAAGGTTAACACATGAAAGACACTCATGTCATACCTGTCCAGGACAGACATAGCTAATCAGTTAGGATAAGCCTGGATCTGAATCAACCAATGGAGTCTCACGTTCCTACTGTGCCTACATACAGTCTTACACTCTTTCTCCACACTTTCTGGCATACCACCACCAATGAATCTGAACTGGCATTTGAGACAAGTCCAGATCTGATCTAACATTTTTATTTCCTCGTAAATGAAGGCCTAAGAGGTTAAATAACATGCTTCCAGTCACAATGGCAATACTGAGATTTGCAACTAGGGTTCTAGTGCTCTTTCCACTGTAATATGATACCTTACTTAAAACACTGAGGGTTTGGTCTGTGGGCTGATGCAGCCTGAATTCTCACCACAGGTCTGAGGATTTGATTGATGGATAACAATCTAATGGGCAGACTCTTTCTGAAAGGCAATGACAGACATCCAGTAGATGGAAATGATAATGAGTTGCTGCTCAGCAAAAAACATTAGTCAAACAACATCCTTTTTCTTTCTACACATAGTTATCAGCGTTTATGGTATTAAAGTCAAGTGAAGAAATTAAATGGGCCAAAGACAGAGCTCTAGGATTAAGGAACTCTGCAATTATTTATTAATGTATTTACTTAAGTGGAGCTAGGAATTGAATTACGAATAGATGCAGTATTTTAATCTTACCATACTTGCCTTACAAACTGTGAAGTCACAAGGTAGATATGCGGGAAATTCAGAAGATATTATTACAGAAGATAGAAATGCAGACTAGTAAAGAGGGAAACTTGCTTTTGCTTTCCTTTGGAAGTATTCTCTTGGTTCATTTTTGGGTGGGTTTCATCATTAAGAAGCCATACTTCTTAATCTGTTCTTAATCTAAAGTTTAGATTCTGCTATGTTAGTAAATACTTCCAATACTGCTTACAATTTTCAAGCAATTATTACAAGCACTTGGTGAGACATTACTATTTCTGCTTCTCCTTATACATGCCTTTTAGCTTGTTTTGGGTTTTAAGACAATCACATGTGATGCAGAGGTTCCATGCATCCAGCAAACCCAGTAGCAATAGTTGTTGTGAGATATCATCATAAAAGGATTGCATCTGTCAGATGTACACAACTATGTGTTGGGACAGGGAAAAGGAATCAGTACTGCAGGCACAGCACATTCTGCTGTCCCTCAGAGGAGTCCCAAAGTAATAGCTTCCCACACAAAGTAAACAATATGCCATCCCAGTCTCAGAGACAAGGACATGTTTTCTACCACCACCCTTGGCAATAGTCCTCTTTTAAATGTGCCACTTGGTTTGAAACTTGCTTCTGTGGGTAAGTACAACTGAGGAATTTCAAATTTCCAAAACCTACTTAAAATTCAGACATTTTAGAGGAAGAAGAATTCAGAAGTATCAGGGTCTCTTCATGTTCCTCCATTTTAGTGCTTCAGCAGATAGGGTGACCCTTCTTTGCCCAACAGATGACTTGAAAAGTTGCAATAGTACGAAAAAGACTCCAAGTGAAAACTATTAATGCAGGCAGTACAGCCTCATTAACCCAGATTGATCCCACTTAGTAGAAGTATAATATTCAGTGAATATTTTTTATCAGTGAAATTCCTGTGAATTTTATAAACCAACTACAGTAGTAATATTACTTATCAGTAACAGGTATTTTACAAATTTTGTCCCTTAAAAACCATATCTCATTCAGAGAATATCTTGGTAAAAGTATATCTACCTCATTGGTTCGTTCATTGTCTCCTTAGATCTTAGGTATTTTTATTTTGTGCCAAATTAGATTATTTTCAGCTCAAAAAAAAAGGAAAGACAGATCAGTGAAGAGAGTCCTAAGCCAGGGAGCAGAAGTTTGAGTATTAACTAGTATATTTTTTCAGTGTCTTTGAACTTACATTTATCCAGTCCTAAAACTGACTATGGTCTCTGGAGATGCATGTGAAAAATGGTGAAATTATGCTGAAGAATATTTGGAAATCATTACTTTTACAGCACTGAACACCCTTTTGGCTCAGGGAATAATGCAAGGACCAGTGAGGGTGGTCCACATTTTTTACCTTTAAGATATAAAATGTTTATGAGAGACATAGACATAGTGTTTATTTCAAGTTTCTCACAAATCCTCTTCTCACAAGATTTGCTTTTTAACTGATAATAGCCCCATACTCGGTCACACAATGTCCTAAACCAGCTTCTTCCCAGATTTTTTTCAGCCCTTTTATTATTACTAGCTCATAATACCAGAAATTAGGTAAAGCTCCATCGAAAACACTAACAGGAAACGAATGCAAAGGGAATCTGTACGTGTGGGCATCATCAGTCTGAGGCTGGCAACCCACAGACCACAATCAGTGGTAAAGCAGATGGGGTCATTGAGAAAGAAGGTCAGGAACACAAAAGACAGAGGAGGGGAAGTCCCAGTTTTCAGGCACATGGGATTAGAAAGGAGGAGTTAAGAGCAGGCAGGAAGGAAAGGAGGCCCTAAACGACCTTAAACACTTACCAGTGTTTCTACCAACCTTGACTTTCTGAATTATTTCCTGTATCCCAGTCCCACATCAGGAATATGGTTTTGACTCCCGATTGCAGCTTGAACATCAGGACAACCAAGTTCAGGGTTTCCCAAAGTTAATATGTTTATCACTACTGTTACAAAGATGATTTTAATACACACATTTAAAATTTTAATTTTAGTTGTCATGTTCTTTTTCGTGTGTTAGGAGACTGGAACACAGTACCCATCATTTCTTTAAAATTTTTGTTTTAAGACAATCTATGTTTTTTAAAGTACACTGATTTAAAGAAACAATGCTTGAAACAATAGAAGATGGCACACAAAAGAAATCCTGAACGGTCTTTGAATAACTGGTTTGGGACCTAGTCTGGCTGATACAGATCTTTGTTTTCCTGCTCCTCTTTGTCTCCTTCTGTTCTATTCTGAGCAGGGCACCTGAGGAGCTACACACTGCAGTCAATGTGCCTCAAGTGCACGTGTGAGTTACAAGTACTTGTTTCTTTCCTGTTCCTGTCAAGGTGTCGTCTGCCGCCTGGTTAGAAGCCCATCGCCTCTCAGCCCCTTTACAGAACACGCTTTCTGCCTTATCACCCCATACTCCTAAAAGTACAGCTTCAAGTCATAAAAAGTCAGAGTTTTAACCATTTTTTCTAAATTCTCATATTTCAAAGGATTATCTCCTAAAATGCTGCATTTGTTGAAAACATAAGTTTAAAAAGAAAAAGGGAAAGAAACAAGTTCCAGGTTAAAAGAGGCTGAGAAAAGGAAAAGGCACAGGAGTGGGGAATGCCTTGTCCTTATACATTAGAATGCCACGTGAAGGCAGAAGGTTTGTTTTATATTTAAAACTGTTTGAGTGATTTATTCTGCAGTCACTCATTTCTTCATTTCCTCAATTCCAGCAGTGAAAATAAAACATGAATGCACTCCAAAATAGCTCTTAAAAAGGCATTGCTTCTTTTTTTTTTTTTTTAAAGAACATGGGATTTATTTAACTTGAGGGATGTGTCAGTATAAGCCCTAAAATGTGTCTCGCATGTCTTTCCCATGCATGCCAGGATTTGTGCCAGAGTCCAACAAGTCAGCCCACCGTGGCCCCATAAGCCGGTAATGTGAGAATCCCACAAAGGACAAGTGGATATCGGAGCTCTCAGGAAAGAGAAAGTTATCAAACACAAACTTCTTAAAAGACAGCATGTCTGTAAAGAAATGTGTTGAGCCATAATGCTCCCAACTGTGACAAGATACCACCAACTGTCCCAATCCAGTGTCCTTCCTGATAAGCTCTCTTGTCATCAGAAAGAACTCTCTCGGGAGGCAATCCTGACAAAAGCAAGGGATGGCCTACAGGGCTAGTTAACCTTGGCCCCTACCATATCAGGCTCTGCGCTCTCTCTCCTAGAGTAACTGAGAATGCAGGTGGGAGGCAGTGAGGCAGAGAGGAATCCAGAGTGCAATAAACACCTGCTAATTATTATATGCAAAGTGCTGAGGCTGGGCAGTGTGGAATAAAGATTTGTAAAAGAGGAAGGAGTACATGAAGCATTTATTGCGCAACTGTGAGTCAATATTAAGTAATTTTCATATAATAACTTATCTGATACTGACAATAAATGTGTGGGGTAGGTATTATAAGGATGAGGAAAATCAGATGGAGAGATGGTAACTACCTCGCCTAAAGTCATAGAATGAAATTGGGGAGGACAAGATGTTGATGGAAATGGGTGTGTCTGGTTTTAAACCTGTGTGACACCAAAGTTTTTTGTTTGTATATTCTTTGTCTGTGTGTTGTTTCTGCTGTTATTTACTGAGCCCTTACTGTGTGTCTTGTACTGTGCTAAATGCTTACATGTATCACATCTTAGCAAATCTTCATAACAGTCCAATTAGGAAGGGACTGTTAACTTTGGAATTTGATAAACAATGAAAATGAGCCACAGAAAAGGTAAGTTACTAAAGGTCACACAGAAGCCAGTGATGGGAGGGCCTAAACTCTATCACAATAGCATATGGCCTTTTTGCACTGTTATGTCTGACTCTGAAGATACAAGACACTGAGAACACACTGAGTACTGGTGCTAGGAACACACACACACACACACACACACACACACACACACATACACACCACAAAGAGTGTGAACCAGGTTATACTGGTGGTGGGTATAATAGGAATTCAGGAGACAGTCACTAGTTGTAGTATGAAGTGGCCAGGGACTCCTATTGCCCTCATTAAAGTTACTGGATAAAAAACATTATCTGATTCAGGAGACTGTCATATTCAGTATGATTAGGGTGTCTTAATTCAGTGAGTCTGATTATTTTTGACTTATAGATCAGACAAATTGAACAAGCAAAATACGGGTGGCTATCTTAGAACTACCAGTTCTTTATTTTTTTTTTTGCTAAAGAAATTAAAAATAATTACCAACTACTCTCCAAATCATTTCACATAAAGAAACATGTTATATATTCAAACTTTTTACAAAGAAGTGAAAAACTTCTGACAGTAATTATTTCGCAGTATTTGTTATAGAATAGTGAATAGGACACCAAGGATCATACCGGTTCACAAACAGGCACTTGGGAATCATGGCTCTATTTGTGAATAATAATTGACATTTATTGGGCACCTATATGCCAGGGACCTGGTATACATTACCTTAAGTTCTTTTTTTTTTTTTATACAATATTTTTTTATTGTGATATTGAGGGGTACAGTTAAGGGTTAGGTACACAAATATGTCTCGTTTAGGCACCCTTGTTGATAAGAAGTGTCCCCCCATCCCCAGACAGGTATTTACTGCCATTAATCCCTTCCCCTATCCCTC
>CAUYQG010238299.1:0-33148 GCA_963574415.1 Tarsius wallacei | reverse complement strand
TTTTAAATTCCAAACCATTTTATTATCCCTTTTTAAGAAAAGGTATTCTTTAAGCAGTCACTCTTCATTAAACCCTTCCCCTATACCCTGGCAAAAACCATTCTACTTTCTGTCTCTATGAATTTACCAGTTCTGGATATTTCACATAAATGGAATCATACAATATGTGACCCTTTAAACTTGTTTCTTTTTCACTTCACATGTTTTCAAAGTTAATCCACATTGCAGTATTTATCTACCTCATTCTTTTTATGGCTGAATAATATTCCACTGCATGGATATACCACATTTATTTATCCACACGGACATTTGAGGGTTTTTTTTTTCTTTTCAATTTTTTAGCTATTGTGAATATTGCTGCTATGAACAATTGCATACAAGTTTTTGTTTGAATATCTTGTTTCAAATATCTTGAATAAATACCCAGAAGTTGAATGGAATTGCTGGACCCTATGGTAATTTTCTGATTAACTTTAGGAACCACCAAACTGTTTTTCACAGCAGCTGTGCTATTTTAAATTTACATGAACAATGTCTCAACATCCTTTCCAACACTTAATATTTTGCATTTTTTGATTACAGCCATTCTAGTGGATGTGAAGTGATATCTCACTGTGACTTTGATTTGTATTTCCTTGGCAACTAATGATGTTGCGCAGAGAGATTATTCTTAAGCAGATCTGAATCAGGGCCCAGTGTGCCCTTGCCCTCCTCTTGGTAAGAAAAGGAAGGTACAGGAACTGAGAGCACAGCCAGAGGCCATGTTTTTTTTTCTTTTCCTGAAGATTCAACTACAGAGAACTTATGTAAGTGTGTTGGAACAATGCAAAGTGATATGGTTGGGGGGATGACACCTCACTTACTGGAATGCCACATCGTATCACCTCTTATTTACTGAAATATCGGATCACTTACATCATTTAATTATCATGATAACCTAATAAAGCGGTATAATTTATCATTTCCACTTTACAGATTAGGGAAGAATGCCAAAGAGGTTGAAAGGCTTGCCCAAGGTTGGAAAGCGAGGGTACTGAAACAAGGGCATATCTGTCTGACTCAAATGCCTATGCATTTTTCAATCCATCCTAAGGATGTAGGGAGAATCTTCTACAGATGACACAGAACCACACATAGGAAATTGTCCTTTCATTCATTCATGTGTCTAGCAAAAGGTATGCACGCCTACTCTAGGCAGATAATAAGCCATCCACCAAGGAAGCAAACATACAATCTCATCTCTGCCTTTAAAAGCTCTGGTTAGTGAGAGAAAAAGATATACATAAAGATATTTATAATACAATACGTTTAACAGGGATAAAGACGAATCTATGTAGATAGTGCTATGGGAACACAGGAAAGGGGAATGTAATACAGCCTTGGGAAAGTGATGGGGAGGGTCCTCAGGGAAGGCTTCATAGAAGAGGTGGTACATATGGGAGCAGAGTTCAAGGATGTCAGAAGTTGAGGTTTGTCCTAGGAAATACCAGAAATCTCATAATGTGGCTGGGTGCGGTGGCTCACACATGTAATCCTAGCATTTTGGGAGGCTGAGGCAGGAGGACAGCTTGAGCCCAGGAGTTTGAGACCAGCCTAGGCAACATAGCAAGACCTTGTCCCCAGTAAAAATTAAAAAAAAATTAGCCCGGTGTGGTGGCACGTGCCTGTAATCCCAGCTGAGGCTGAGGCGGAAAGATCACTTGAGCCATGGAGGTTGAGGCTCCATGAGGTGAGCCATGGTCATGCCACTGCCCTCCAGCCTGGGTGACAGAGTGAGGCCCTGACTCGAAAAAAAGAAAAAAGAAAATAAATTTCACAGTTTACTACTAAAAATCTACTGCTACAGATCTTAGTTGAGCCTGACAACAGAAAAGTGCGCTAAACATTTTTATGAAAAGGAATGACAGAGTTTGTTAGGGGGTGAGATGGCAGCCCACTTTGTTGGCCCAAAGGGTGTCAGTGGGGTGCTGCCCAGGAAGACCAATTGCCACTGTGTCACTGAAGTATCTCCATAGAAATATAACAAGGTGGGGAGGTGGGGAAGTGGGGAGGGAGGGAGAGAGGGAGAAATTTTAAGAAATTGCTCATTCAATCGTGGGAGACAGCAAGTCTGAAATCTGCAGAGCAAGCCAAAGGCTGGACATACAGGTAAGAGTTGATATTGTCATACTGAGTTCAAATTCCACAGGACAGGCTAGCAGGCAGGAATTTTAGGCAGTTTTTACATTTCGAAATTGAGATACCATTCTTTCTTCTTCCAGAAACCTGTCATTGCTCTTAAGACCTTCAACTGATTGAATGAAGCCTACCCATATTATCTTCATGATTTGAGTCAAATAATCTGCTTTACTCAAAGTCTTCTGATTGAAATATTCATCACACCCACAAGTACTTTCACAGCCACATTTAGACTGGTGTTTGATCAAACAGCTAGGCGCCATAGCCTAGCCAAGTTGACACATAAAATTAACCATGACACCACTGCTGTTCATTTATTAATCTCTCCCGGAAAGAAATATACTTTCCCAGCTGGAAACCTACTGGAACTGGGGAGTTAGAATCTATACAGCCAATGTGCTGTAGGCTTCAGACCCTCTGGGGAAGTTGCAGCCTGGGGTGGGGAAGGAAACACACCAGCTTACATTTAGTTGGATATTTTAATACCACCCAGAGTCATAAATCCCAATGTGCTGTAGCCCTAAGGCACGTCCCTGAAAGAGACTGAATAATTTTTAAGGTTTTGGTAATTCAACATCCATTTTAAATATACAAAAGGAGCTCTTTAATGGATCCCAAGGTGAATCTTTTCATAAAATAATAAATTAAGTAGGGTTTTTTTTCAGTTTGAGGAAACATTCATGTATTTCTAATATCATGCACTAAAAAGCATCTTGAATTGAGCTGTGTGTGTGCATGGACATGCGTTTGTTCCTGTTTTCTTCTTAAAAGACAAAAGGATGAAATAATGTCTTTCAGGCTTGGAACACCAATATATATCTGGGCATGTACATGTATACGTAAGGAATAGCATCTCAGTTATTGGCATGGTGGAAAGCATATCTTTCTATAAACATCACTTGTTGGTTATATCAGGACTATTATTCCCACAGTGAAATTTTCCAGGAAAGAAGCCCCCATGAAACACATCAGAAATCTTTAATTTAATAGCCAGTAAATTTGTTGCAGAATCTACATGCTTTGACAAGGAGCCCATGCAAAGAAATCTCTGACAAATGTAGCTAAGCTGAATTAATCAGTAGAAAGAAAAACATACTTTCCCCTAAACTTCACCCTGACAAAAAAATAGAGGGTGTCAGAAGTCCATGAGAAAAGGCAGGCACATCCAAAATACGTTTGGTTATAAAAGCAAGAACTTCACTCTGGTTCTGTAAAATGATTGGGGGGTGGGGGCTGGAGAGAACATGATAAATTATTCAGGTTTAAGAGACAGTGATAAAAATGTAAATACAACCCTGTCACGGAATCTTTGCACCAGCTGAATAAATTCAAACTAGAAGCTGAATCAGCATCTTGCCTCTGATTAAAACCAATTGAAAGCACAAAGACAGGAAAAAGAAAACCTCAGAAGTTCTTTGGAAATGACAGATAAATTGATCGAGCATAACCGAATACTAAGATGAAACAGTTTTCCTGATATTTACCACAGGCCAAAGGGTCCTGCCAACTCTCTTCAAATTGGAGTGCTTGTAATCAAAGAACTAGGTCTTATTTAAGCTCAAAAGTGATTATTACTTCATTAATTATGGTCATGCCTACTCTTTCATTGTGAGCACATTTAATCTTTTCCCAAGAGCAGCGCGTTAGCTTCATTTCATCTTTAATCAGCAGTGTATTCCTCTCTGAGCACGATCTCTGCACGCACAGATTTGGGCCGCCAAACAACCACTCTACGTGCCCAGGCCAGAGCCAGTGTGGGCCCTACGCTTGCCTAGCACGGTAGATCAGAGAGCAAAATGGAAGACCTCTCCTCCCCTACAGCACAATGAAATAAGCACACTTTTCTCATATCTCTTCAAAACAAATCAAGAGATAAAGCATAAACATGAGGGAATGTATTTTTCTTGTATGGCTCAGGGATGAAAAGCACGGATTCGAAGACAGGCATGCCACTCATAAGAAGCCAGCTGTTCAAACCCCTGCCACCTCTTATTTCTAACACAGAGAAAATGACAAGGTTTGCAGTGAGGATTAAATGAGTTAAAACATGGAAAGAGCTTGGGGCATGTCTGGCGCATAGTAAGTGCTCAATAAATGTTAGTTCTTATTAAAATTGTGCTTACATTAAGCATATACCAGCTACTTAGGAGTTAGACAAACAGTTTTAGTGCTTAAGAGAAAAATCGGACAGTCCAACGAGCCCCTTGTGTATATTGGCTTAACAGCACAGCCTTGTGTGTCCATTTACATGCATACGTAGAATTACGTGAAGAATGGACTGTTTGTGATCTTTCCTAATTTGACTACAAGCCCTTAGGATTCATTTTGATATCACCACGTAGGGAAAATGATAGAATTTCATCAATATTGGGTAATAAAGTTGTTTAACGAGCCCATTCGCAAATATCCGCTGAGTAGTCCCCATATGCCCAGAGCTATGCCAAGCATGAAAACACATGAAAGATCTGGAAAAGGCTGAAACTATTTAGGGAGAAAAAGGCTTATCCCAAGCTATCAAAAGATTAAGCTATTTTGCGAATTGTGTCATTACAGACAGGGGTACAATAAGGCAGCGTGGCATAACATGCTATTCAAGGAGAATGGGATGCGAGGAAGCTCGTTGAGGGGCCAGTGTGTTGGGGGTGGTGACTATGCACACACATACTCACCTTACCCTCCCTCCATCCCTCATTGCCAAAGAGATATTTAAGACCATCGTAAAAAGATAACAGCTTCAGTGCCAACACAATATTATGCAGAGATGTTGATAGTTTCTTGCCCACTTCACTTTGCATGTGCTCTGGGGACTTTTCTCAGCTTGAGCAGGGGTACAAGCAGGGCACAACAGGCCTGGAGCAGCCCTGATGGTTCACACTGTTGCACCAACCCCAAACCCACCCTGAGGACACACTGCAGACCAGTGACGTCTCACTGTCATGCCTCTTCTTCCCGCCCAGCTGTTTCTACTGGCTTTCTCCAGAGCCTGCAGAAGAAGGTAAACGTCACTCCTGAACTATGTCAGACAGCGCCACTTGGGTTGGAGGTGAACTGTTTACACACCGGTCTTTGTTTCTTCTGAACAGGATTTCTTTTTTGCCAGCCCTGCCCTATAAAGGGCATACCAGAGGGCACAGTATGGCAAGCAGGTGTGACTGTCTGTCTGGGGGAAGGGTCATATTTAGGCCTGGGCATGTTTTGTTGCTGCTGCTGTTGTTGTTGTTTAAATCAACGTAGTGGCAAATCAGTGGCATCAGAGCTCCAAGAAATTTCCTACCATAAGTTCCTCCTCTGCCAGTCCATTTCGTCTCTTCGATCAGCTTGTCTGCTTTGCCTAAACATTTCTGCTTTGGCAGGACAACCCGTCTGGGCTGACTCTCGAGCCATGGTTTTTCAGTCATAATGAGAGATTTCCTTCTTTTGTGTAAAATTCCTATGGTAAGTAACCTCATCATTGAATAAATTAGATCATAAATTGACAAATTGCACTGGCTTTTTACTGATATTGCAAGCCCATTCTGAACTCAAATTACAGTGCTGGGACTGGATGAGGATTTTTTTTTTAAACAAGTCATATGTAGTTCTTGCTTTCATATGCACAATTTAGTACTGTTATGAGGTTGAGGGGGGAAGTGAAGGCAAGAATGTTGATTATTTTAAGATAAGGCAGAAGCCCAGATAGATAATACAGGAGAAGTCTTGGAAGGTTGTAGGCAAAGGGAACAGCGGGAGCTAAACGCTGAGGTAGGAGAGGCCAGGGTGTTTGCAGGCCAATGAGCAGGTCAATCTGGTGGAAGAGTATGGAAGTCACAGGCCATCCCAAAGCACTCTCATAGTTGAAACAGAAAACTTCAGGGAACAGCTGCCAAGTGGCCCTCTCTTAGGACTTCAAACTTGCCCTCTCTTGCCTACCACACTGAATTTGGGGCCCACTTCACATTTGTTTATTAAAACTCAAAACGCATACTAAAGCCCTTGAGAGTGTGGTCTCAGACACTGAGCCCTCGTGGTTTCTAAAAATCAGAGAATCATTACCCAGGAGAGACATGCATGAGCTATTCACTCCTGGAAAGTAACATACCGAAGTTTCTAGGCAGATGAGCATCTCCCACAGAATAGCCTGTTTGTTTGTTTTCCCCATCTCACTAATATTATAAACTGGAAAACTATGTAATTACTAAAACTGTCAAGGAAAAAGCATTCCTCTGGGAACCAAAAAACACTGGACACTTTAAACAAAGGCCAAATGATTGCCAAGAATTCTGTGTAAGAGATCCCGTGCTAAGTAGAAAAGTGGATCAACCTCTCATGTCTCTAATCATGCTGTGGCCCAAGACTATTTACATTCCAGAATATGGATGACAGGAAGGAAGAGAAAGAGAGAACCAGGGAAGGAAAGAGGTGAGCAGTGACGGGGGGAACAGAGTGAGGAAGCGAGGAAGGAAGCAAAAAGGAAGAAGTCACTGCTCTGGCCACATCAGGTTAGTATTTGGAAAACATTGGGCCAGAATAAAACCAAATTCTAGGACTATATCATGATTCTTGTAAGTGAGCTACTCGATGACACTAGTATGAATATTGTCATTTTGGTCATGAATGTTCTAAGAGATCAAATCAGTCTACTACCCGGTTAAAAGAAGGGGGTTAAGGGTCAGCTTTAGGATGAGTGCTCATCACCACTGACTTCCAAATACTACACCATAGTGAGTCCTCATCAGAGCCCTAGGTTGTGATATCTGGTATCTTTGCCCATCACTCTGCACCATAGCATGGGCTCGGAACCATGGCTAGTGAGAAAAACATATGCAAGGATTCTACCTCTTCACTATCAACTGGCCATGTGACTTTTCCCTTGTCATGAAAATCAAACTAGTAAGATTAAAGTTACAAACTCATTGAGCGAGATAATTTATGTGACAGTGCCTTGAAGTAAATAAAAATCACTGTGTTCTAGTAAGGTATCATTATGCAAATCGAGGTATAATGCAAGGTTTCTGATACCAGTGGTCTGGATTCACTCCAAAGTCTCTGTCATCTTTAAACACATGCTCCCTTACATCTGGATATATTAGGGTAGATATAAGCTGAGAATAGAAAATCTTCCAGACCCTCTAATATCTAGGCAACTACAGTGTGGTCTGTGGAAATTAGAAATTAGAAGCAAGAGTAAAAATAAAAGACTTTGAATCATGCTTTGCAGAATGAAGAACTGTTCTGGAAATTTCACTGAAATGAGAGAGGTAGCTGAGTTGTAACTTTTAGCAGACATCATTCAGTATAAGGTGAGGATGTGCTGTGGTAACAATCCTGTCCTCCCAAATATCAGTGACCTAAAACAACAAAAATTTATTTTTGACTCACATTGCATATCCACTATGGCATGGCTGAAATTTCTGGGCTGTATCATCCTCACTAAAGGATCCAAGCCAGTGAAGCAGCCACTATCTGGTCACTATGGCAGAGGGAAAGAGATCTCTGAATGGTTTTGAACTAGCAACTAAATGCTTTAGCATGGAAGTAACACTCATCACTTATACTCACAATTCATTGGTCAACATTAGTCACATGCTACCGCCTCAGTCAGAAGGATAGCAAGAAATGCAATCCCACCACGCACCCAGAAGGCAAAAAGTCAGAAATGACTAGTCAATTGCACTAATAACAACTCCATGACACATCATTGTATTTCAATAAAATTGAGCTGGTCTACCTGGGCAAAAGGTATGCCAATGCTCAGAAGACTATGGCTGAGTCTGCCACAGTCTTTTATGACATTAACTTTTAATGACATCAATGATTCTTCATTTTATTGACAATTTTTATATAATTATCAATTTTAATGACATTAAGTCATTAACTTTCCCCAAAGCAAATCATCAACCCTGTAAAAACTAGAAGCCACAGGGGGACCTCTTTAGAGCAGGTGTGTATATGAATTACAGTGTCATCATTGGCATCATCTTTGCATGGAAGGTTAGAAACTCAAACCAGAGTTAATTGTGAAATGACACTCAGAGTATATCACTTGTCTTTCCACTTTGCATGAATAACTTAATGGATGTTTCTAAATATGTGGGTTTTGCCATCTGCTTGACAGGCAGACTGATTGCTTGGGTTACATTAGTACAATGGGAATAATGAACAAAATTCTTCCGAGAAAGATTGGCCCTATGAACAAGGGAAGATGGTGGGTGACTTTAACCACTCCAGAACCACTCCACCTCTTTCAAGGGAAAAAGAAGAAACTTACAATGCTAGGTGTTTTATACATTGTCTAGAGTCCAAAAGCGGTGGTTAAATGTATAGTGGATATAATACTTGTGACAACTCGCATCCCTCAGCATTGTTGTTCTCTTTTCTGAGGGTCCCAGGGTGTCTTTCACAAGGTGTTACCCTGCAAGCTGCTTGAGACTTTATCATTGTCACAAGAGGCCCAGCAGCTGCTCTTAAGAAGCCACCAGTGTTCCCCAGCAGAGGCAGTGCTACTTCTGAAGCCTGGACATTGTTGCTTCTGCTGGACATTATGGCTCCATCACTGTGGCCATCCATCTACACATAACTCTGTCTGGTTGTGTCGCCGAGCACAAGAGGTCTTCCAAGGATTTTTACATTGACACCGCTCTTTCTAGGCGCTGCTCCTTGGCCATTACCCAGCAGCCCTTTCTGCTTGAGCCTTTCTGTTGCCAGAATACACTAACAAGTGTGGTGATGTGGAGGAGAAAAACTTCATCTGCTTTGTGTGGGAGTAGGAGTCCCACAGCAGTGACACTTGGTGGACAAATAATATAGTGCTTAGTTAAAATGTTCCATAAGAATTTTGTCATAGTCCCTCACTCTCAACAACCCAGGCCTGGTCTATTGGAGCTGTGTCTATTACCAATTGCATACAAATCACCAAGATGTTCTCAGAATCATTCCTCACTTTCCAGACATTAAGTTCTGTTTCAGGTTACTTCAACGCATACAATGTGCTAAGAGCATTGCTGGATGTATACTAGTCTCTACATAAGTATTTTGTTTTTCCTGTGTTGCTGAGTATCCAAGTCCTTCTTGAGAAGCAATTCTTTCTCAAAAGCTCCTTAGACCCACTGCAACTAACTTCTGGAAGGTCCTTACCAAAGATTACTAAACAATCCCAAACATATCTGAGTCTCTTCTAAAATTCATATAATTCACATGACAGTTCTGCTGGCCAGAAACTATTATCTTCACATTATACAGGATCCTTAAACCCAGAGAGGTTAAGTAACTTTCTCAAAGTCATGGAGTAAGAAGTGATAGAGCCAGATTTCAGGTTCAGGTCTGCCTGTCTATGAACTCATTCATACCATGGTATTTTGGTAAGCAGAGGGAGAAAGTAGAGTATAGTAGAGAGAGCACCATGAACAAATGAGGAGAAGACATAGATCTGCAGAAAAGTAAAAGCCCAGGAGCAGGGGAGAAGTGGACGTGAAAAGTGGTAAGAAATGTTGGGGCCCAATTTTTAGAGGCCTAGAATGCTAAGGATGTAAGTGCAGAGAGCTTGGGACAAAATAAAACACAAAATTATGTCAGAGTATGAGTCTTGGAGCCACCAACTCAGCTCACCATGCACCATGAGTGTCTGTTCCAAAATTAATTGTTTTTTTAAAGTGCAAGCATTTTGCACCAGTGTCATCTATATATTGCCTTAGACCATCTGGATCCTATACTATCACTTGAAGAAGGAAAAAGCGGGACCCAGGAGTTGGAGTTACTTGCCCGTGTTCACAGACAAGTTAGTGACTAGGCTGAAACTAGAATCAAATCTTGGGTTTAGATCCTGCCTTTATCCCCACTGAATTCACAGTCTCACTTTGTTTATACCGTATAGTCTGCTCCCTAGGATCCCCAAAACACAGGCAGATTTTTCTCCCTTTATGATCCTTCTCACATTTGTCTGAAAAAGATTGTTGATGAATCTCCTTTAGCATTTTCCTCATTCCTACTTGAAGCACCCCAAATGTGCAAAGCCAAATATTTTTGCACAAACCAAATAGCATTTTTCTACTTTCAAAACAAAGTATTTAATAAACGGGGGGAGAAATAAATGGAAGGGCTATTGTTTGGCCCTTGGAGGCATTTTCTGAGTATCACGATTGGGCCCGGCAGGTATTTCTCATTTCAGTTTTGCATGTAGGCTCAACTTTAATGGAGAGTTGAGATTTGGCTAAAGAGACAAGTAACATAATCCTAAAAAGAATCCCAGGGACGGATCCAGACGAGGCATCTCGTACACTGAAGCAACCTTCTTTGACCCACAGAGCACATTTCACAACCTGAGAGCTCCAGTTTGGAATTTTGTGTTTATTCCTCCCAATTGGGCAAAGAAATTACATTCCCAAGACCATGCCACTGCAACATAAAGGTTATTTATTTCCAAACAAAGGAATTAGGAAATGTGAATTTTAAGGCTTTAAGACTAACATTAACTCATCTGCAGAAGACAGATGGTATTTAGTATTTTCAATGAAGAGGCTGTTAAAAGTGAAAACTTAATACATCTGGGATGAGTCATCGGGGTGAGTTAATTTGCTAAAACCTTAGCTTTCGCATTTCCTGATTAGATTTTTTTCTCTTTTCGTCTTTCAGTCTGGCATCCGTGACCCTAACAATTTTCCACTGAGCACAAAGGAAATACTTTGAATTTTCCTTTACTTGCAGTTTCACCTAGGGTAATTCTAGAGCACTGCCCTCCGATCTAGTCCAAAATGATATGAAACCATTTGGAAAAAGATTTGAATATGAAGATGTCATTTAAAATTAAATTAAATATTACTATCAGGTCAGTCTAATGGTAGGCATATACACACATATATGCATATGTGAATA
This sequence comes from Tarsius wallacei, assembly GCA_963574415.1. NCBI lineage: Eukaryota > Metazoa > Chordata > Mammalia > Primates > Tarsiidae > Tarsius > Tarsius wallacei. The sequence continues at coordinate 22,123 of CAUYQG010238299.1, read as the reverse complement.
CTTGTATATGTATATACATATATATATGTGTTATATGTGCTATTTGGGAGGGGCATTTCCAATCATCTCTTATTAGTGGTATCTCTTTGCACCTCTGCTTATTTCTATTAAGTGCTCTTGTGAATCCCAACTATAATCTTTGCATTGGAGAGAGAAAATTTTGATTTTGTCCCTTCCTTCTTCAGTGTGTCCCTTTAGTGTGCTGGATCTCTGATTAAGGCTATGAGATAGAAGTCCTCACTGTCATTTATGTATTCAATAGATTTTTAAAAATATCTCATATATATGCATTCTCTTAATAATTCCCATGACTTTTAAGAAGCTGTTATGGTTCGGCCCATTACCAGAAAAAAAAGTTATTATTAGACACCTGCAGATAACAGTTGCTCCAACAGACTGTAGTCCAAAACATTTCTCTGCTTTTCTAACTAAGTTACCTATCAGTCAATGCAGAATCCTTCCTGGGGGACGTTGTGAAATCTTTCTTTCTCTAAGGATCCCTCGGTCTCTTCTGCAACTCTTTTCTTCCCCCACAGTCCTGGCTTTGCCCTGAAGGATGACTTCTAAGACCCTTTTGGAGAAATTGTTTACTGAACCAATGAATGTTTCTTTGCTAATATTTGTTGATAATTTAGAGGTGATAATTAATCTCATCTCTCCCATCACTACCAACTGAAGCTTAGTCACCAGCATCAGACAATGGGATGATCAAAATTTCAACCTGATGGCAAAAGAAAAGAAAAAAACTACTTTGGAAACTATGGCCTGGGCTCATGGCCACAATTGATCTTCTCATTCCTTCTCAATTCTCAGATATAGACCTTGGGTCCTCTTCCTAAAGGATTGTGAGGGTCAGCGGAGTCACTCTTTCTCACTCACTGGGCTCCAGTAGTCAGGAAAGAAGAAGTCAGTCCTCTAGAATGCCTCCAGGAAGTAGGCAAATCTGAACTCTGGCCTTCAGGAGCTCAGTAGGGAAGAAAGGGCAAGGACAGATGCATGAAAATGACAACTCAGAAGGGACAGAACCACCGGTGGCCAAGTCTCGAAACCCAATTGCACCAGCACTTAAGATGGGGTGGACAAGAGGTGGTAAGTTCTTCCCTAGGTGTTTTTTTGTTTTCTGAATAGTGTGGTGGAAATTTCCCCCTTTTTGAAAATCTAAGGAGTAGAGAATGTCTTTTCTAACATTCTCAGGATTCTGTTTTTCTTAAACTATTAGGTTATAATTAGACTCATGGTCTACCAGGGGTTAGACTGTTCCCTTGGGTCCTCGGGGCAGTCCTATTCCTGCCTTTGTAAGGTCTCTCTTCTTGTACCACCTTCTGCTCCATTGTGTGTACTCCCTGGATCATGGTGGACAGGTTAATATTTGCTCCAGGAAACTCCAAATAAATAAGAATGGTACATTCTTATTCTTATTAATTAAATACCTTAGGCTTGAAATCCACTCCCTATTCTTTATCCCATCTCAAATTGTCACTAGCCAAGGTACTCAATATAATTTATCAGAAGTTATATACCAAGTCCACACAATGGCAATACAACCCAAAATACGATATCAGTAAAATAAAAATGACTCAAACTTGAATTTGAACCGTCTCCCAATATTAAACTCCCAGGGAGTAACTAAAGTTCAAAATTCAAATCCATCTTTATATTATATTCTAAAGAAAGTAAAGACCAACATTCTTAAAGACTACAAAAATTAAAACTCAAGCTATATCATTTCCATTTGATAAAAATGTTGCTTAGTCACACACACATGCACACACACACTCACGTGTTCTCAGATTCTTTAACAGAGTGTTCTTTCAGCATTTACAGGCTCTTACTGGAATAGAGGTAGTTTTTTTAAGGTCTCTGGAGTTGGATGAACTAAAGCCAAGCTCATTGCAGCTATAATCACAATAGCCAAGATATGAAAACTACTTATGTATCCACCAACATATGAATGTATAAAGAAATTGAGATACACACACACACACACACACACACACACACACACACACATACACACACACACAATGAAATCATATTTAGTCTTTAAAAAGAAGAAAGTGCCACCATTTGCAACAACATAGAGCATAGAATAGATGAAACCGGAAGACATTGTGCTAAGCAAAATAGCCAGACACAGAAAGAAAATTACTGCATGATCCCATTCATATATGGCACTAAAAAAGTCAAATTCATAGAAACAGAGAGTAGAATGGTAGTTGCCATGCTGGTCGAAGGGTACAAAGTTTCAGATATGTAGGATTCAGATATGCAGGAGTAACTTCTAGAGATCTAATGTACAACATGGAGACTATAATTAATAATACTGTATTGAATATTGGAAATTTGCTTAGAAAGTAGATCTTAAGTGTCCTCACCCCCCCCACACACAAAATAATTATGTGAAGAGATGGATATGCTACTTAGCTTGACTCTATTCAGTACTCTATGTATGTGTATATCAAAACACCACATTGTATACCTTAACTAATGCAATTTTTATAAAAATAAAAAATTAAATTAAATATAAAAAAGCCAAGTTCTTAAGTATCCCAATCTTTAAAGTGTAAGAAAAGTTTAAAGAAATAGAATTATCACCGCACATATCAGTACATTCGTAAGCAAAACCCCTAGCCCTAAAGTAGGTATGCAAATACGTACATACATATATTTTTCAGAAACTAATTTTTACTAAAATCTAGATGCACATTACTGCTTCTAAAGACCATAAAGGCCGGGCTCGGTGGCTCAGCCTATAAGCCCGCGCTTAGGGAGGCCGAGGTGAGTGAATTGCCTGAGCCCGCAGGTTCGAGACTTGCCTGGGCAACTTGGCGAGACCTCATCTCTACAATCAAAAATAAAAAAAACAAATTAGCTGGGCGTGGTAGCGCATGCCTGCAGTTCCAGCTACTTGGAAGGCTGAAGCGGAAGAATCGCCGGAGCCCGGCAGTTCGAGGCTGCAGTGGCCGGGAGCGGCCTCTGCACTCCAGTCTGGGCGACAGAGTGAGATTACAACTCAAAAAATAAGATAAAGTAAAAAAAAAATACCATAAAGATAGAGAAGAGTCAGGGGGTAGAGTAGCCAAAGGTGTTTGGTTCACTTAAAAGTCATTTATAAGTAACTTCTCACTTGCCTTCTTCTGTAAAAGAGGCTAGATAGAATCTACTTGATTCTACAAAATGGATCATTCATATGACACAAATATGACCAACACAGTGGAAGTAAATGTCTAAATAAATAGTCAAACTTCAAGTAAAAAATGTTGACCCGCAGGCTTCTTTAAGCCTAGAAGGCGGATGTGGAACCCAGAATTACAACAGGTTCTCTGTGACTAGGAAGACAAAACCATGTGCTAAAAATGGAGGAGCTGAAAAAGAGAAAGATCCTTGATTCCTGATGGACTCCAGAGTTGTTATACTGGTCTTAGTACATCTACTTCTCTATTTCTGGTTATGTGAGAAAAGTAAATCTTTGTATCTCTATGAAACGTAAGAGTTCTGTGACTTGTAGGTAAACACACTTCTGAAGGATTCAAAGAAAATTTCAGTTCCAGCTTTACAATCATGCAGGTCAGTCTGTGACAGTTGTCCAAAGTTTACAATCCATGTCAGTTAGGAGAAATATCCCGTTAGTAGGTTATTTTTCCTATCCCTGCTGGAAACATTCGCCAGTGAATTCTGTTAGAAATTAAACTGATGGGTCCTTGTTTCCCATAGTCTCTTAATTTCTATTCTCTTTTGAGTTCTATGTTCCTGTGTCCTTTCACCTGCACCTCCCTGGAAGTGCTGAACTATTAGAGCTGTTCTTTAGACTGACCAATCTTGCTTCTCATGGAATAATTTTGATACATTATTATGCTAGCATCTACTAAGTCTGGCCAGAGACCACCTTCAGGAAGAAGCCAAATAGGGAAAAAAGAAAGGACCAGAGTGAAAGTTAATATCTGGCCACAAAAGTGAAGAGTTGCATCTAGCCTTTGGCACCTCTGTAACATTTACCAGGTGAAGATGGCGAGGGACATGCAGCTAGTTAGATACACTGCATACAGTGTATCCATCTATAATGACAATGCATCTTGGGATGTGACTAGAGAAACATGAGAAATACAGAGTTTTATGGGGTGAGTACATCATGGTGGCAGTGTTGGCGTATAATGATAGGGAGGTAGGTAGGTAGGTAGATAGATCGATAGTTCGATAGATAGATAGCAGGGGATTTGACTCAAGGCTCTTCCTAAACCCACTTCTCTAATATTTCTACAAATATTTTCATATTTATTTTCATTTAACCATGGTTATGCTACTTGATAAAAATGACCTGCCAATAATTAATAACAATACTAACTATCTGATTTTATTTATTGAGGACATTTTAGATGCTATGCCTCATGTTAAGTCCTTTTCTTGCATCAGTTTATTTAATATTTTCAATTACCCTTGACTTTCATGTAATTATCATTTCCTTTTTACAGGGAAAACTGAGGCTTACAGGGATTGAGAAACATTCCTTGAATCATGTATCTTGACTGTGGTTCAGTTGGGATTCAAACTTTGGCAGTCTGGCTGCAGATTTACAAGCAGGATCTTTAAGACACGCCATATTTCACTTGTTTCTCTTTTCTTTGCCCCAGCTTCCAAACACCTTGATCTGTCTTGGAAATATTCAAGGGTGCCAGATAAAAGCACCAATGTATGGCTTCTATACTTTGCCCATTCGAGGTCTTGTTCACAATTGAGAGATGCACACAGTCTTTCCTAGCACATGTTTCTCAGATGCTGCATTTTTCCAGAGGACACAAAAGTCTTTACTTCACCCTGCTTTTTGCAAAGGGAGTGACTGAGGTGGTTATTAATTGGGTGTTTCTCCTGCCATGCTACTCCTTTTGGGATGATTTATTGAATGCCTTCCTAGGAGTTCTTGGAGCAAAAAGGAGTGGAAAGTTGGGGTTTGGGGTGAGATGGGCAGAATGGATGAGAGGAGAGAAGGGGAGATTTATATTTAGACAGGGGAGTTCCTTTAAGATGCCTTAGGGACACAAAGTGTTTGGATTGGAGCATATTCCATCAGCTTAATTACTGGTGAAACCTGATGTTACAGGTGAAAAACTGATCAACTGGCTGCTAGCTTGCTTCTAGCTCCTCTGACCCCAAATACAAGGCTCCCCCAGTTTTAAGGGCTCCTCCCCTCACCTCTCTCCATTTTCCTCTCTCCGCTTTTTGTAGTTGGTAACATGATAAGCTTCTTCCTGTTGTATGCTCTTAACCCAAGAAGAGGGTCATTGCCCTGGCAGAATACTGTCTTGAAATAAAGGCAGCAGACAAATCTGATTGAGAAAGAACCCAGTATACTCACGGAGACCTCATTCTTCATTTCCATCAGTGTCCTGAGCAGCAAAAGAGCATGTGTTTCTTCAGCTTCAGTATTTATTGAACACACATTTAGTCTCAGGAATTGAAGACAGCATTGAAAAAGTCTTTTTCCTCCTAGAGCTTAGGACTTCATGGGTTGAGAGGTATTCAATAAGCACCAGAAGATAGAGTTATAGATATAATAGAATTTTGGGAGTTTGTGGGATTATACAACAGGAAGATGCCTCTAACTCCACCCAAAAGGGTAATAACTTCATAGGAATCCCTAGGAATGTTCTCCCCACCACACACATGCTTTTTAGGACCTTTGTCCCAGGAAAAGGGCACCTTATAATGATGATACTTTCTCTTCCTGGTCACTAGAAGCATTCCTAAATCAAATGAAACTATAGCCTTTATTTATAAACATAATGGTGTATCTCAGTTAAAGTGACTTGAACTTATGCCAAATACTAACTTTGAATGTGTGTGAGTGGCTTTTAGCAACATAATATTTGAGAACATTTTTAGTTACCTGTAAATGGTAACTCAGCTCATAAATCCTAGCTGTTCTGGGTGAGTTAAGCATCTGAGAGAGACCTCTGCTCCTTCCTGAGTAGGACATCCACTCATTCATGTCATTGCTCTTAGAGCTGTCAAACCTGTTGGTGAACCCACTGAACTTTTCCCACCAGGCAAGGTGGACTCAAAACTGTCTGAGGACCTACAGGTGTTGAGGTGCCAATTGCTCTTCCCTCTGAGTGGCTGCATTCTGCCTAGAACCAGAGGTAAGACATGACATTCAAGCTTGCTACTGTTTTGTTTAGAGCTGGTATAAGTCTGTCCTTTCAACGTAGAAGATACCCCAGGTAGAGGAAGAGAACCTGCTATTATTCTCCTTTTGGAACTCACGAATGACTCTTTATTTGCAGTTAAAAAGTGGGAACCCGGGCAGGCTTTCTATGAGAAATAAGGGTTAACTGAGTTCTAAAGAATGGGTAAGAGCCTGGTGAAGATACAGAAGGGATTGTTCTCTGAAGGAACATCTTGTGTGAAGACTCAGCTCTCTGAGGCACAGAGACCACAGGACATATAAGGTACTGGATGGGGTGAGTGCAAGAGTGGGCAGGCTGAGGAGCTGAGGCTTGTAAGTCACTTTAAAGAATTTAGAGTTCATTCTGAGGTCAAGGGGATGCCAGTGAAGGGTGCGATGTGGAAGAGAGAAACATTTGGACTTGCCTTTTAAAGAAATACCATTCTGGCTACAGCATGGGGAAGAAATGGAAAGGGAACAAAAACTGGAGGACAGGATACCAATTTGATGGCTGTGGTCATATCCGGAGAAGATAACAGAGATTTGAATTAAGGTGGTGGCAGCAAGGACACAGAAAAGTAGGCACATTCAAGAGATTTTAGAAACCAGAATGATCCTGATAGAAGTTAAGTAGATGGTGAAGGGGAGAGAGAGAAGTCATGGAAGAAGGATGGGGCCATTGACTGTGTGCTATGGACTAAACGTTTGGGTCCCCTAAAATTCCTAGTCAAAACCTCACCCCTCAATATGATGGTATTAGGAAGTGGGACCTTTGGTAGTTCATTTGGTTTAGATGGGGTCGTAAGGGTGGAACTCCCATGATGGGATCAGTGGCTTTCTAAGAAGAATGACCAGAGCTTGCTCTCTCCTCCATGAAAGGATACAGCAAGAAGGCTGCTGTCTGCATACCAGGAAAAGAGTCCTCACCAGATGCTAAATCTGTCAACCCCCTAACCATGAATTTCCCAGCCTCCAGAACCATGAGAAATAAATGTTGTTTAAGCCACCTCATCTATGGTATTTCGTTATGGCAGCCTGAACTAATACACTGTGACAGGGAAGAATAGTTAGAACGATCCAATGTAAGATAGAGGCAGGTATAATTGAGAGGCTGTCAGATGTCCCTCAATTGAGTAGAGTAGACAGCAGAGGTTAGAAAATAAGTCTAGGCTAAAGATGTAGACTTAGAGAACAAGCACCTGTGGAGAAATGTACAGCCGCAGGCATATATGAGCTGGCCATATATGAAGAAGCTTAGGGGCATCAGCATTGAAAACAGAAGTCTTAGCTTTGTCCACAATGTTCACAGTCCCAGGAGTCCAGAGTGGGGAAGAATCCACAGGTCAAATACTAAGTCATGGGCAGGTGATTCAAGTATATAATTGTCCCTGACAAGAATTTTTGTTTCTAACCTAATAATGGTGTTACCCAAAGGAGGGGACACCTATGAAATGGCTTGAGTTAGACCTGAAGTTTTCTGTCTACACCATGCAGATTTGAAAAAGTTCTATAACTATAGGGTTTTATACTCATAATAATTATCACTGTGATTCTAACTATGATTTCCCTCCATTTTAAAAATGAAAGAATTTAAGTTCCAAAAAGTTTCTTGGCTTTCCCTAGGTACTTCAGTGATACTAGCATAGCTTAAAATCATTCCTGGTCTTCCAATTTGGGTTCACTGCTCTGCCCCTGTTCTTATAAGCTCCTATTTATTGTCCCTAGGTGTATGGTAACTATTATTTTCTGAAACTGTGGATCTTCTCCATTAAAGCTGGTAAGGGAAAAGACATGTCGGCTGAAGAGGCGGAAAAACACAGCTTGAGAGAAATTCTCCAAGACCTAAGATACCCTCCTCTTCCCTGTCAGCCGCTACGGAGTCCTGGAGAAAACAGGGACTCTGAACACAGGCTGTGTTTGTCCCTGCTCCTGCCTCGTGTTTTCTATTTCTGCCACACCATCATGGATAATGAAAGTCGACTGGCTGCTTGGGTTTCCTTTCTCTCTGCCACTGTCATTTCCATTTGCTGGGTCTCATGCCTTTTTAGCACAGTGTTGTTGTGTTTGGGCTCTAATTTGCCAGGCAGTGATAAATTCCAAGAAAAACCCATTCTTATTGAATTATTTTTGGAATGTTATGCAAACATGTCTAAATTGTGCGGGAGCCAATTCTGCTCTAAGATCTAGTTTTGACTTCATGTTAATTCAAGTAGAGGAGAGAAAGAGAGAAACAAAACCCAAAATGCTGAGATGCCATGTTTCATTCTCAAGGAGAATTTTTTTTTTAAGTCTGCTTCTTTGATACAAGGGTCTAAGCTGGTTTTTAGAACTCTAGGCAGTGAAGGCCACATTCCAAGACCAGGTGCCCCTCATGGGATACGCAGAGGAAAGACCTCCCTCTCAGTTCTCTAGCAAAAGAAAGATTGACCCAGGCTGAAAGCACACTGAAGCATCGAGGGGAAAGCTATGATCTCCTTTTTGGAAAAGGATCAAGCATGACTTCTTTCCTTGAGTTCAGGCATTAACCTAAGCTGTCTTGTCCCAGGAGATTTTTGTAAAAGGAAAAACAAGTAGCAATTGCTATTTTCCACCTCTGTGCCCTCCAGCACCAACTCCAAGAAATAGCTTAGTTTAGAACCAAGCTGTAATTCCAATAGAGCCATACATTTCCAATTCTGGGAACGGGCAACTGCCATTTTTCCATCTTCACATCTTCTAGTCAGAGTCTCTCTTTCTTTTTCTTTTTTGTTTGTTTGATTGTGTGTGTGTGTGTGTGTGTGTGTGTATGTGTGTGTGTGTGTGTAACATTCTATCTCCCACTCACTGTCCATTTTGGAAGTTGCTAAGCTGGCAGAATGGAAGCCTGGAGCCACTGAGAACTCTTGTCCTCACCAAAGGGATGCTTGTTTGAGACTGAAGGGAGGGATAAGAGGTGGAGTCGGCAGAGTTCTGGGCAAGTCATCTGAGCACCTACTTCAGCCCTGGCCTGAGCCAGATCTATCCCCCGGGCTCCATAAATATAAGAACCAGTAAAAATCAAGAATCTTAACTGCTAAGCTTTTCAAATTTCAATGTATTAATGTAAAAAAAATGGAAGGGATATAGAGCTTTTAAGTATGTTCCATAGATTTCTGGAATTTCAAAAATCTTGTTTGTAATATTCTTTCTCAAAATGCCATAATGTGTACAAATGTCTGACTATACAGAACAGAATTTGTGAAGAAGAGAGACTGAAATTCTAGAATTAAAGTAGTATTAATGATCCTCTATTGTCTGAAAATTCCAATCAAAGCTCTTCACCTTGGCTCTTCCAGTTGACCTTATCTACATTTTCAAACTTATCCTCAACATACCTTTACATTACTTATCCTCTGACCAAATCAAGTCTTGTATGCCACATGTCCTCAGTACTGTCCTCTATAACACTACAATTAGAGCATCTCCTTCTCATGGGATGCCCTCTCCACCCAGCTCTAGCCCTCATAGCTATACCTCCCCATTCTGAAAATCCCACTCAGAATGCCTTCCCCAAAAATCCTTCCCCAACTCCTTGTTCCCAACTCCACTTCTAAGAAAGAGCTCCCTTCTCTGAGTCCCCAACACACTTTATCTGGACCTGACTTAGGTTACTGAATAAAGTTCTTCTTATGCATCGGGTGCTTTATGGGGCCCTTGACCCCTTGTTTGGCCCCACTGAAACCAGGAGTGCTGTATGGACTCTGGCAACTGCACATGCGTGCAAACTGGCAGTGCCGAGCCTCTAGCTCATGCTCGGAACCTCTCTTTCCTCCTGTCTTGGTATATTCCTGCTGCTGCTGAGCTATTAAACCCAGTGGGGTACACATGGTGCTCAGCAAAAGTGTGCATACACACACACACACACACACACACACAAGTTTAGGGGTGTGAATGCTCCCTAGATGGCCGCTTTCACCAATGGGATACTGGAACCAGTGAATCATTTCTTCTCCATTCTCCTTCCCCAGCCCACCCTCTAGGAAGAGAATCTGTGAGGCTGAACAGTTACTTACATTTTTTACCAAGCAGAGTCCAGTTTACAAAGTCTTTTCTTTCTCACACTCCTTTCCCTTCACTCCCCTTTTTTTAGGCTTGCGTTGCCCAATAAAGAAGTAGCATGATAAGTTTTACATCTGGATCTGTTTTCTAGGGCACCTCCACCTAACCCTTTACTTGCTCATGCACGTATCTTGCTCGCTCACTGACTAGACTATGTAATCATTGTGGGTAGATCCTCTATTTCCCATATCTTCACCCCAATCTCCCAGATGAGCACCTGTCATAGTGTCAGTGCTCAACCAAGCTCTGTGGAATGAATAAATGACAACAGACTTTGGAAAATGTAGTGTCAAGACAGATCTGAAGGCCTCAGCGTACACACACAATATGGAGAAATGGAAGAGGAGCTTGTTCTTACATTATGACTTCTGTTCTCAAGCCAATGAGAACAGTGTTAATCTGTTGGATGCCCTGAAGCCCAATTCAACCAAAGGACAGCTTCTTTCTCATGCCAGTACAGTGTGCACGATGAGGCAGAATATAGAAAATAATTAAGTCAGACTCTTTATCTGGAAAAGAAGGCAGCAAGACACTGGGGGGCAGACCATAGGGAAAACAAATGGAGTGAATTCCTTCAATGTGAAAAAAATGGGTTGTCTGATACTTTTCACAATATTTGCAGAGGAGAAAGGCAAATTCACAATGAGACTGAAAAGTCACCTGCAAGAGAGATCTTATTAGAATAGCAGGAGGACTGAGATGGTCCCAATTGAAGTCTGCTGGAAGGAAAGGACACCATTGTTCCAAAGGTAAAACTCACCCTGAATGGACTGGCAGTTCCTTCTAGAAAACACCCCACCACCTCTAATATAGCCTTTCTTGCATCCTAGTTCACTGGGGCTAGAACCTTAGTGCTCATGTGACGTCTGGAAACCACTGTTGCTTGTGCTTACGTCTGGGCCAACAAGGACATGCCACAGCAGTGGAGAGGCACCTATCAATCTGCATCAGGGCATTTCTTAACAAAGCCACCTGCAGAAGAAACTGAAACAATGCTCACTCCTAATTGGGCGGCTTAGATGTTCTAGTTCCCTCTCAGCCTTGTATTTGGAAGCAGTACTGTGCGCTTTGGACTATGTCCCGGAAGTTCTTGGACCTCAGAAGAGTAACACTAGTCCTCCTGCTAATGAGCACTCGATCAGTTAATTGCAAATGAAAAGATGAGACCACATTCATAAGGTGATGAAGTGGTGCCTCCTGGTCATTCCAGGATTTGCCGAGCCTGTTTGCAACAAGTACTCTCTGTTGACCAAAACCTTTCTAGGGTGCCAGGTGTAGCCGTGGCTTATTGGAAAGTGTGACCCATGCAGAGAAAAACAAAACAGGAGGTGGGCAGAGGAGAGGAGATGAGTAATTGCACCTGTCAGAAAATGAGGATAACTGTTAAGGATACACGCATGGAAGCACTGAGTTTTGCATAGAAAAATACCAGTGCAAACATGAGGAATTATTTGTCCTCAATCTCCCTTGGAGAAGGTGGAGTTGATCGTTGGGGCCTGGTGGCCTGTATGGCTTTCCAGCCAACATTGTTAAAAGTACCCGCTCACACTCAGTGGTTAGCACAGGCGTTATACAACCCTGGCCCTGCTGCCCACCCTACATATACAGGCACCTCTAATTTTGCAAAATGCTATTTTTAAAACAACCAAATCATTCCACACTGCCCCCACTGCAGACCAAAGAAAGGAGTTCGTTGCCTCACCAGTCTTTGGCACCAAAGTGTTTTGCTGTGGATGTCTTCTTTCTGCTGTCATACCGTCCTGATTAAGATTAATTGTCCCCGTTAAGTGAGTCACTCAGAAAGGATGGGAAGGGTGGAGGGAGGAGGGCAGTTTGCTTCTTTTTTTTTCCCCCTACTTCAATGTTTGTTCTGAAAGATCCAGAAGAATACAGGAGTGAAGCAAAGGAATTTAAAGTGTGGAACATGTAATAAAGGAGATCGAGTGAAAAAGCTATTATGGGTTTCATGTTTATCTTCAGCTCAGTGACTTTCAGAAGAGCTTGCATTTGGCGGGTGAGCCTGGAGGGTGTGGCTGCTCCCTGCCAGTTGGAGGGCTTTGACCTGAACTCTCAAAAATTCATCTGACCTCGTCCAGCACCATCTACCCTAAAAATGAGACTCAAACACCTCCCCTCACAAACACACGCACTCCAGATGCAACCTCAAAGGTCCATTTTGGGTAGAGAAGGCATACACAATCAAGAGAGAAACTGAGTAAGAAAAAGAAAATATATACCCCCTAAACTCAAGACCGACCAAAGAGGAAAGAAATCTTATTTATAGAACAGCTTTCACTTGCCAGGCATTAATGAAAAGGTTGACTTTCTGAGCTACTTCTCCAGGACTCAGGTTTGCACATCTCCTCAAGTCTATGCCCCTGGCTCTGAGACTCTCTCACTCCCTGGCAAGCACCTCAGACTTCTTTGCCACAAAGTGGGCCTGGTTGAAGCAACTCAGGCTATTTTGGGAATATTTATAGAATACTTATAGAGGCCTTATTCAAAACCCATGATCACGACTCTCATTCCAAATTGAAAACATCTATCATTTATGCTTTCTTCCTCATCTTATTATCTTAACAAAAGGAAGAAAGGCTTGGCAAAGAAGGAAATGTATGGCTTTGCTGATTCTATGCATTCAGTAAAAACCAAGTTGTCGTGATTTGTTGGGAAGAGGATTGGAGGGATGTCAGGAGACTGAGACATATAGCATCTAGCACAGAACATGGCGCATTCATTTTCTACTGGATAATGAATGAGTGAACTTGGATATGAATTCCAGAACATCAGCTAATCAATGATGTGCCCTACTAATTTCTGGACCTGAATTTCCAACAGAGGAAAGTAACCTATCTTCTAGTTCAGATGTTCCTCCAAAAGCCTGGAGTCTGCACATTCCTGGAGGATTGTCTTGACTTTCCCTTTCCCAGAAAAGTCCACTTGGAACCATTCCTATTGTACATCTATATCTTGGGCTGGATAAACTTTAAACATTCAGCTCTCATTTGCAACTTTAGCCTGCCCGACAGTTTAACTGAAGTGTTCTCTGGGTTTCAGTGGTCCTAATTCAGGGAATTTCATGCCTGCTTTTGCCAAGTCCATGTTGTCGGCAGGTAAGTCTGCAGCAAATCATCACCCAAACAGTAACTCATCCGTACTCCCTCCACCCCAAGCTCCAGACATACAACATGCCACAAAATGACTGATGGTGATTCATTCATTGCCTTCTTGGGAAATTTGTATCTGACTCCATCCTTAAATACAGAGAAGACACTTTTTCATATCAAACAAGTAACCAAGAAGTATTATCATAATTCTGTCTGTTCTAGCACTTGATACCTTCATAATAGTTATCATAAGTTATTCCTCTTACCTAACCAAGGTTTATTTTTTTCAACCCTTTTCTATCTCCGCATCTCCTCCCCTAAGAATTTAAAGGATTCTCAGCCATGTGAACATAAGTCAGTGCAATCTTGGCCAGCGTTAGATAAATAAACAGAATGCGGAAAATATTGGCCACTCAGAAAGTTGAGCCAAAGGTTCAGAATCTAGATAGCTTGAGCGACATTGTCCCACAATGCTTCTTCCCAGATAGTTCCTCCTATCCCTTCTTCCTTTTGTCTCAGACTTGCTTAAAAATTAAAGACTATCAGATCAAGAAATATCAAGATCTATTCCAGTCACGCTATCCTCCTTTTAGAGGTGAGAAAACCTCAGAGAGGTTAAGGTGGCCTGCTAAAAAGTCATAAAGCCAACAGAGCCCAGCCATATCTCCCAAACAGGTTCCTGTCTCTTCTATCACTGCTCAGGATGTTCTCAGTCACCTCAATTCCCACAAGATCCTTAGGCTTTTGTTTGCAACTGGAACAATTTTGGCAACAATCTTTGCTAATGATCACCCCAAGTTTTCCTGAAATGGAAAATCAAGGTATGCTGAGGCAGGGAGGATGGCCAAGTGATTCTCAAAAGAGTAAAAATCCTAGAAGAGAGGTCATTGTTGCCTAATTGTGCCCCTACAAACCCAGAGTAGGCTGGATATTTTGCTCGATTTTGTTGCTTTGTGGTTGACCTGTTTCTTTTCATTTGTGCTCCCTCTTAGTTTTGCGTGAGAAAGAGAAGGTCAAGGATCTGGAAAGGCAGGCAAGGTAGTTTATTGGCCAGAAATTGGCAAGACCTCATATTCTTGCTTTATCAGTATTCCTGACCCGTTGATTGGAGATGAATCTCTACCTCCTGGCTCCTCTTGGGTCCTATAAGTTTACGCTTTTTAATTTTTACAGAGCAGTTTATGGGCTGCAAAAAGGGGAAGCTTGGGGATCTGTTGTCAGGGGTTACAGTGAGCAATGAACCATCTTCTCAGTTGTTCTTTCTCTTTCCTTCCTCCAGAAGTCTTATAAATGAACATTTAGACCCTCTGTGGGAGATAGAAGAGAGCTTTGGGGGGACAAGTCATGAAAGAGCAGAGGAACTATGAAGAGGCCTTCAGAAAAATCTGAGATATGGTCTATCTCTGGTTGTTTGGGGGGCAAAAGAACATTCCAAGAAGATCATCCACACAGCCCACTGTGAACGGTCCAACCTGAGGAAAAAGGAGATGTGTGACACGATTATTTAAGCTAAAATTGACTAACTTTTGTAAGAGTTCACATGGAAGGAGTGATTAGGGCTATTGTGGAAGGACCAAGAGAACTCAAAGCTATAGAATTCTCCAACTCTCTAAAATTCCCTTAAAGCATCAAAACTTACTCCCAACATCCCCACAGCAACCAGATAGTCACTGAGAGATGGCAACTGACAGAGACCCACCAAGACAGGAGTAGCAAGGAATCGACACTGAACTCAAGAAAAACGTTTTTTGTCACCCAGCTGTGTAAGTGGCTTGCAGTTTTATTCATCAATAGAGTGAAGTTGGAAAATGAACTAGAATTATTTTAAGGATGCTCATCTCTTTAAAGCTTGAGACCCAACCATAAATGAAGGTTAGAAAAAGTGATGAATCATTATTCTGCCTCTTAATGAATATTTGTTTATTTATTAAAAACTTCCCTTGGATCCAGACATCTTTTGAGTGCTTTACATACATTAGCTCAGTCTTAACATCATCTCTCATGAGAGAGGACTGTTATTAGCTGCCTCTTACAGGTCAGGAGAATGGGAGGTATCTCTCCCTCATACTCTGCAAAGGAGTGGCAAAGAGAAGACAACTCTACTTCTTCCAAGTCCCAATCTCAGCCCCTGCAAGTTAGAAGGCAAATCCTCAAAAGATTTCAGTTCCTATTCAGACTTCTCAGTTGTTCCTTCCTCCCAAAGAATCAATGAGTTGGTGCTAATATATGGAAGGTCCAAATGAGAGAGATGAAGAAAGTGGCTTCCAGAAAAAAAAATGAGACCTCAGTGTCCACAGAAAATTTGAGAAGATCCTGACTGCAATGCTTCGAACCCCTGCGTGTGCTCCCTTACTGTGATGTCTTTGCTTACCTGATTTGAGAAGACTTCCGGAAGAGCCCCAGCCTATTCATGGGATCTTCTAGCTCTACCCTGTCTTCACATAGTCCTGTCCCTTAGGAAGGCATTCCTGGGGTGAAACTGGAGAAGATTTGAGCTCTCCATGGGTGGAAGAGTGGGTGGGAAGGTGGCCTCCCAGACAAGGCCTTGGTTCAAGATCTGCAAAGTGCTGCCAACAGCAACTGTCCGCGTAGTCTAAGGGGGCCCAGAAGGTGTGGCATTGGGTCTCTGCCTTCACTGTCCCTTGAGTTGTGTTATTGTTCCTAGTAAGTGTCCCATACCAGAGGTGGTAGTTATGTTTGGTGCCTGAAGAAGGTGAGAAGGAAAGAAAAAACACGATCATAAAAACAAACTGGAAAAACCAGAACTGGAAAAATTCAGTGAGGGAAACACAAAATATGATTGAACCAACTTAGATTCTTCTGGGCAGAGGTGTGTGTGAGGAGGTGGATGGGGAAGCTAATAAACAGTACATACTTGGAGTCTCTGAAAGAGCAGGAAACCAGACTCCTTCCAAGGGCAAGGGTGATGCATTTGGAGAAATAACACCCCAGGATTGTCACAGCAGCCTGGCTGTATCCACAGCAAGGCATAGTGCCAGAATCTACGTATTTTCAAATCAATTCGCAAATCTCTTGGATTATCAAGCATTTTATGTGCCTTCAGAGTGGACCAGCCTTATACACCATAAACATTTCATTCAGGCATTAAGTTCTGGGCTCTGCCTCTCGTTTACTTAGCACTACTCCTGGGGAGGCAGCCGACCTGTCCACTTTCTTTGGCTGAGCCCAAGTACAGTTAAGATATGATCTCCAGTTGCTTAGAGCTGAAAATGATTGGATATCGTTCACTTTTCTATCCCTGCTCAGGTTTAAATGCAGATAGCCTGGTGGTATGGGCCGAATAATGTCTTCTCAAAGATGTCACATCTTGATCTCCAAATCCTGTGACTATGTTACCCTAGACATCAAAAGGACTTTGTAGATGTGATGAATTAAGGATCTTGAGATAGGGAGATTATCCTTGATTGGCTAGATGGACCCAGTGTAATCACAAAGGTCCCTAAAAGTTGGAAGAGTGAGGCAGAAGAGATAGAGGAGATGTGACCATTTTTTCACAGAGGTCAAGCTTCACCTCCTCAGGGAGGCCTATTTTGTTTCCCCTTGTGAGGTCAATGCTCTTCACAGTAGCCTCCCTTTTGACCATATACCTCTGCTTCATAGCAACCACCACCACAACTGTAGATGAGTGTGTGTTATACAGTTAATGTCTGTGTCCTTCAACAATACTCCTAAAGGCAAGGACCTTGCCAGGTTTTGCTTCCTTCTGAATTCCCAGCACACAGCAGGCACTCAATAAATATTTGTTGAATAAATGAGCAAATGAAAGGGTGAACAGGATCTAAACCCCCTACAGTTCTGAGTATTCTTTAGTGTGGGTGGAAACACAGCAGTCCATAAGGCATCCCGCTGACTTGCTCTTTGCTTCTTGTTTTCGTATCTTGCTTAGACCAGAATATTTATCTTTACATATGGTCTTAATACATTTCTGCTGAGCGAACAGCAGTATCTGTAACTCCAATCAATGGCTCAAGGAGTTTGTAGGGATGGAAAATTTCCTTTTTCTATGTTATGATTTGTATTCGAATTATTCTGATTTTAACTGTTGACCTTATGCCCCCACCCGTGTACAATGGTCTCCGTTGTTACACTGGAGATCTCCTGTTGCTTTCCTCCTGTCTGAATGTGAAAGACCATACACTTATTCAAAGGCCAAAGTCCCAGGCCCAGTTTTGCAATACCCCAGGGAGATCCCATTTTCAAATCATCAGAACAAACTCTATTGAAAATCATTTCAGCCAGAGTGTACTCTCGCATTTATTTTTAAAGGAAGTTGTGGATGAGATTACAAAAAATAAAATAAGAGCTGTAAATACTAAAAAGGTAGATGCACTCAATTCAGACAGCTACTGCATACCAACTACATGTAAAACCCCGATATAAGGTTGAGAGGCACTGCCTTTTGCCAGTATTCTCCTATTCCCCAACAATTGATGCTTATGCCTCTAGGGCACAGTCAGAATGTTCATCGTTGACCCTCCCAACTTGCCTGGGAGAGAGACAGGGTGTGATTAATCTCTTTAAGTCCTGAAGTCACAAGGTTATTGCTTGCTCTGATTATCATTTTTGTTCTTGTGCCTCTTGTGCTGTCTGACACATAGTAGGCCTGGAGAATAAATTTTTTTAAAGGAATAAATTAATGCCTGGCTTCCTTCTAAAATGAGAAATTTTAATTGACTTATCCAACATTATTCAGTCAGTAAGTGAAGGGCCTTGGAGGGCAGCCAGCCATCTGATTCCGAGTTCAGCTCCCCTCTCTGCGGACCATGAGAGGGATGGAGGGGACACATACAGTGTGAATGGTGGACACATGTCGCAAAGTTCAAGTCGCTTCAGGCAAGGAAAAGTAGCACAGAAGAAAGCAAGCTTTGAGTTTACCCAGTCAAATAGCAGGAAGAATGCAGGTAGACAACAAAGACAAATAAACAAGCAGTGATGCCTGGAATCTTCTCCAGTCCCAGTTGTAGCCCCATAAACCAGGAAAAAACCCACACCCCTGACATGGCAGCCTGTCCAACTCAGGGCATTTTATTGTCTTCAGGATGTTTAAAGAAGCAAAACACTTGGAGGATATGTATTCCTGGCTATTAAAGAAAGTTTATTTTAAAATATTTAACATTTCTTTATTAAAGGCGAACAGGCAGGATATAAGCTCTATAAACTTTCCAAGGAGAGAACATTGCTGGCATTCCAAATGGAGAAATCATTGCCCCGTGGGAGAACCAAGTCTTGCCCATTTCATTTTACAGGTGGCTGCACATGGCATATTTTTCTTACAGGATCATAATGCAGATGGATGAGCTTTTGAACATGAAAATTGCAACAGGATTTTTCTTGCTGCCTCATTGCTGTACAAGTCAGGGAAGAGGGCTGTGGTTAATTCTTTGGGCGGGATTGCCCAAAGCATCCCCTATGTAATGGTAGGCCTTTTTAGTATCCCTCAAATTATATTCCATGGATGTCTGCCAGAGCCTCCCTATTTTTCAGGGATAAGCCTTCCTCCAAGATTTTAGGGCCTAGGGTAATGAGTGCCAGTTGAGGCTGCTGACCTTATCCCTTTCTCTTCCCACCTGACTCTACGAGCACTAGGATGGGCTCCCTTGTGTGAATGTGGACATCCTAGAATCCAGACCTTCAACTTCTAGCCACCTCCCTGCAATCAAAGCTCCTTGATGGAGTGGTCCACCATTCAGAGGAGGAACTTGGGGGAGAGGCCTGAGCAGGCCTAGGAAGCCAACTTGGGAGCATGTGGATAGGGAATTCCAGGGTCCCATGAATTCGAAAGGGCATGAGTTTCAGATATGCTTATCATTTGACTGGGAAGACTTCTTGCTTTATGGGAAGAAACAACCTGAAAAGAGCCATTAAGAGGTCCTCTGAGGTGCTGGGTCCTGGGGTTGTGCTAATCACATTTAGATAAATGTGATCTAAACTCCTCTAAAACCCAAAGCTCCCTGTGCAGCCTGTACCATTTTCTGGGGGCTCATGTGTTCATGGTTCTTGTCGTTGGCTCCCCTTCAGCTGCGCACTGCTTTGGTTTCACTCCACACCAACTCAAACTTGAAATGCCACCAATTCACAGTTTTTTAGAAAAAAGAAAAGAAAAATCTCATACCTAGCATTTTACTTTTAGTCAACTTTACTGACGATGTGGGTGTTGAACAGCTCTTGTTTTTTGGGTTTTTGTTGTTTGTATTTTTAATCTCGAAATCTCCCTTCTTCTAAGGAACAAAATGAATCCTGTTTCTATTGTCATACAAAGAGTTTGGAGACCATCTTTTAGGGCCTGAGCTTTTTCTTGGAATTTTTCCTTCCAAATAGAATGATTTATCAAAGCCTTAAGAGACATCCTGGTGAGTGAAATGTTCTCATTATGCACACACACACACACACAACTGTAATAGGCATATGTCTATGCACACAAACATACACATAGCTGCATTTCAGTAGAGGGGAAACAAATGTGTAGAGCGCAGCCAAGGAATACTAAGAGCAGCAACATAGATTGAGGTTCCCTGTTGTTTAGTCCTTTGTTCTTCTAAGTCCTGGTTGTTGAGGTTCCCTGAGATTCCAGGAGATCTGTTTTCTGAAGCGTATATACACCATCACCCAATCACTACCCTTATTTGGGTTAGCTTAAATTCCCTTTCTTTGTGAAAAACACTGAAGTTAGATTGTTGCTATTTTTAAACGGGGAAGTTGAGATTTCAGGAAATGATGACTTTCCCAAAGAAAGCATCTACTAAGTGTTGGGCCACAACTAACACCCAGCACACATGACTACAATTTTCTGTGCTCTTTCTTACGTGATCACCCAAAGCCACAGTCCATTAGGCACTACGATAGAGTATATTATGGGTTAGCAAATACCCACTACGTCTCCCTCCCACTAGTTGTGAGAAATGCATTTCCCTGCTCCTACCTTTTATCCCAAGAAGAACATGCCTTAGTTAACCACTGGTTTAGGGAGTTTGAGAAATGCATGGAATAGACCCAAACTCAACATGCAGCTGGCACCAACACCAGTCAGATCCAGTTTAGATCAGCTGAACTCCAGCCAACTTGCAGAGACTTGAGCAAGAAATAAATGCTGTCTTTTGTATATCATTAAATCTTGGGGTGATTTATCACACAGAATTTTTTATGTATAGCTCTTTATACAGGTATATATATTTATATATATAATCTGCCTACCAAGTTAGCACAAGGAACGGTTTTATCAAATGTTTCTCTGCTGAATTACACGAGTCACCAGTAAGTTTCCTTGCTGCTTAACACTTAATCTGAAAACACATTGTAGGTTTTCTGTTACGCTCCACTTTTGGTACCAACATTTGTTCCAGTCGGCTTACTCATTTATGCTGCAGGAGTAAACTACCTCCACAGTCTTAGTGCCTTTTACAACACAAAGTTTTATTTCTTCCTGACCTTTATGCTGATTGATGTTCTTTGTCATGGGTCTTCTTTATTTTGAGATCCAGACTAGAGGAGAAACCCCTCCCTTAAACATACTATTCTTACAAAAATAAGAATAAATATAATCTGGTAATGCCTTTGAAAGCTTCTGCTTAAACATAGCCTTCTTTATTTCTGTTCACATTCCACTGGCAAACACAAGTCATATGGTCAAGCTGTTCTGTGGAATAAGTGAGTATTCTCCTTTCAAATAGGTGAAGCGTAACTAGTTGGGAATGATAATGCCACAATATCCATCAAATAGCAACCTCCTTATCATCCTACACAAAACAGCTAAACCTATCATCTCCTTAGTATTACTCCATGGGGACATCTCTCTCCTTTTCAGTTCTTCAGCATTCCAACATCAAGATATATGAATAAAATATTTTCAGGACAATGTGCTGTTCCTTCTACTACTTAGTGAGCCCTTTGAAGGTGAGGAGTATCTCTTATTTTATTCTATTTTCCTAGTGCTTAGCATAGTCCCTGGAGACTAATATACTGCTCTATTAGTGCTTACTTCTTAAACAAACTGTAATAATGCATGGGACACACAGTAAACCCAAGGAATTTAAGAGAAAGTTACAAAGGAAGAGAAGGAAGAAGGTCAAAAATAGACTTTTGTACTTTTAAGTGTGCATATATATATATGCATGCATATATATATATGCACACTTAAATACATATACTTGTATATATTAGATGTACCAGAAGAAATATAGAGTAAGTAGCTGCATTTATAAGTCTAAAGTTTTAGAGACATGACCCAGGGTAGAGACATAAATTTGGCAGTCAAAACATGTGGATGGTAGTTAATAACACTCTGGCACTTGGTGATATCACCTAGGGAAAGAATGGAGAAAGAAATGTTCATGATATGTTTCCCTTTGCCCATTTCTTGACTTGCCCAGAGACTAGGTCAGAACCTCAATTGCTTCCTTGGACACACCAGTTGATACACCTTAAATCAGTCTCCTGAAAAGTTAACCTTGGTTGGCCATACGTTTTTCATTGGAATAGGAGTTCATACTCAACTTCAGAACTCTAACTTGTAAATAAAAATTAAAAAATTAAAAAATTTTGGCCGGGCTCAGTGGCTCAGCCTATAATCCCAGTGCCTTGGGAGGCCGAGGTCAGTGGATTGCCTGAGCTAGTGGGTTCGAGACCCGCCTGGGCAACTTGGTGAGACCTCATCTCTACAATAAATAAAAAATTAGCCAGGCATGGTAGTACGTGCCTGTAGTTCCAGCTACTTGGAAGGCTGAGGCGGAAGGATCACTGGAGCCCAGCAGGTCGAGGCTGC
>CAUYQG010238297.1:0-16546 GCA_963574415.1 Tarsius wallacei | reverse complement strand
TGTAGTCTCACTCTGTCGCCCAGACTGGACTGCAGTGGCCGCTCCCGGCCACCGCAGCCTCGACCTGCTGGGCTCCGGCGATCCTTCTGCCTCAGCCTTCCAAGTAGCTGGAACTACAGGCGCGCGCTACCACGCCCGGCTAGTTTTTTGATTTTATTGTAGAGATGAGGTCTTGCTTGCCCAGGCGGGTCTCGAACCCGCGGGCTCAGGCAATCCACTCACCTCAGCCTCCCAAAGGCGCGGGATTACAGGCTGAGCCACTGAGCCCAGCTATTCTTTTATTACTTTAAAAACAAAACAAAACAAATCCCTCCCTGCGCTCAACTCACCTTGTTGGCTTATTTAAAGGCTGACATCTGTTTTCCACATTTACACCATCCATTCATTTTTCATGTGTTACTAGGGACAAAGTCACCCAAATTACTGTCATTTAAACATATGGGATATTTACTAACCTTGCCATCTTCTGTAAAACCAGCCATGAAAGGTAAGCAGATGTTTTTCATGGAATCTGAATGATTTGGACCTTCGGAGCAGAGCCACATTTACCTTGCAGCAACTCTAGAGGCTGAGGTCTCTCCAAAATGGGAATAAGGTTATGACCTTTGGAGACACCTTTGTGAGATGACCCTGAGGTCTTGGTTAAAAGGAGAGGATCCACACAGGTCCTGGAGAAGGCTCTGTGGACTGTTTGGCCTCAGTGACTGTATCTTCTGCAAGCCATCTCAGCATTGCTGGTAGGAAATTATACTGACTTGGAGCTAATTAATTTTATTTGGTTTTCATTTTCTTATATCTTTCTTCAGAAATGTCTCAGAGCTCTGTTTTAGTTAATTTGCTATCAACAACAGTAAGTTACCATCATCATGATAAGGTTAAAAAAAAAAGCAGGTCTGGAGTTTAACTTTTTTGTTCAGAATGCTGCACAAAGTGATTTAGAGGAAATTGTGTAATTTAATGATGAGCCCTAGACAGTCTGCTTTGTTGGTCATCCAGGGACACAACTCCATTGTGACAAGTGTCTGACTATCTGCGTGTTACACGAAGAGGAGAGAGTGCACTCTGGGCAATTTGACAAGTCTTTTCAGTAAGGGTCTTACAACTCAGAGACATTTTCTGATAGTCCCCATGCCAACTGCATTAAAAACATGACCAGGCCTTCCCAGCCTCCCTTACTTGACTCTCACCTCTCCCCAGGTCACCTCTCTCACACTCCTCAACTCACTGTATCCTAACCCTCTCCACTCCCTTGCCTATTCCTTTCCTTGCCGCCTCCTCCTCCCTCCTCTCCACCACTGCAGCCCTCACTTTTCTTCAGCACTAGTGAGGGGGTCTCATTTGAAGCTTAAGGGTGGAGCATCAGGGTTATCTATTTTGCTTGTACAGTATTTTGCTCGTTAATTTTTTAAAAATAAATTGTTTGGGTATAGTGGCTCACACCTGTAATCTTAGCACTTTGGAGGCTGAGACAGGAGGATCATATGAGCGAAGGAGTTCAAAACCAGCGTGGGCAGCCTGGCAAGAACTTTCTCTACAAAAAATGCAAAAATTAGCCAGGCATGGTGGTATGCACCTGTAATCTCAACTACTCAGGAGTCTGAGGTGGAAGGATCACCTGAGTCCAGGAGGCCAAGACTGCAGTGAGCCATACTTGTGCCTCCAGCCTGGGTGACAGAGTGAGACTCTGACTCAAAAACAAACAAAAGAAATTGTTAAATTTTAATGTACTTATATTAAAATGGTCACATCATTTATACTTTTATTAAAACAGCAGCATTTCTTCAACCATTTGGCATAAGGTAATGTTCTTTAAACCTATAGTTATTTTTCTTGCTTCTCTGCCTCTTTCATGCTGTTTCTTTTTCCAAAAATGCTCTCCTCTCATGCCCTTCCACCTGCCCTGTCCACCCTCAAGATTCAGTTTTGGTAAGTGCCTCAAAGTAAGTTCCGACTTACCTCTGGACGCCTTCCCCGGCTTTACTGCCTGAATCCGTGCCCGTGCATCTCCTGTGTGCGTTGCATGCCGTCATTCCATGCCTGTTTGCTGTGTGTGTGTCTGCCTCCTGCGTGCCACAGCAAAGCCGGGGGCTATGTGTTATTTGTCCTGTGTCTTCAGTCTTAGCACAGGGCCAGCCATATGATAGTTGATGAGCGCTCACTGGATGGATATTGTTGCCGCATTCTCAAAAACAACAATTTGAAGGGCTCAGATTCACAAAATAAGAATGCTGCTTATCCCCTCACAACAAAAGAATTGCAGACAGTACATTTTGAGGGGAGGCCTCTGCTGAAGGTGCTGGTGTTTCTGTCACCATCAGAGATGCAAGTTTCCCTTATTGACACACGTGGGCTCATGGGAAATTTGCAGTTCTGTCATAGCTCACAACTCTGTGTTTGCAATATCCTCTCTTTTGCCTTCCAATTTTCTCTCTAAGCCTACAGAGGATGGCAAGAGGGACAACAGCTAGAGGGAAGCTGCTTGTAGGAGATGCACAAGCCAGAAGACATACCCTCCTCCCTCCCTCGCATCTTATATTCAGTGTCCTCGCAGTGCATACCAGGACTCCTGAAAACCAGTTGGGGTATGCACCATTGGCTTGCTGTGAAGACATTTTCTGTCCTTTCTTTCTTTCTTCTTTCCTTCCTTCCTTCCTTTCTTTCTTGTTGGGGTCTCGCACTGTTGCCCAGGCTGGAGGACAATGGCATGATCAAGGCTCCCCACAACCTCGATCTTCTGGGCTCAAGCGATCCTCAGCCTCCCAAGTAACTGGACCTACAGTCGTGTGCCACCATGCCTAGCTAATTTGTTTGTTAAAAATGAGGTCGCGCTACATTACCCAGGCTGGTTTCAAGGTGCTGGGATTACAGGTGTGACCCACCATGCCTGGAGAGAATGCCAGAGTTCTGAGAGCAAGACATTAAAGTGTCTTTTTAAAGAACTTGACAATCTAGCTGGTATTTGGGCAACGCTGACATTGGGGCTTAAAAACGTTACTGAGCTTCTCAGTTGGTTTGATCTATACCACTTCAATTTTCTAAATACTAATGTGATAAGCAGGTTATTATAAAAGCTCTGCGATGCAATGCAGCTGGTTTACAAAGAACAACAATGTCCAACACGCTGCAGTGATCCAACTTCAAAGCAAGGGGACCGAACAAGTTTGTAGGAGCCAGAGGTGTCCTCAAGCTGACGAATCTGCTCTCAGTTTAAAGCCTTTTCCCTACACATGGACAGTTTTCTCTGAAACAATTGTATGGATTTATCAGGAATATGAACAAAAGAGTATTGGTGCTATGTTTTCCTTGCATATTACTCTTTGTAGGGTTGTGTTTGGGGGAAGATAAAACACATGCTCAGTTGCTGTAAAGGCTGCTCAGGGAGAACAGTATAACACGCAAGCATTTGCTAACCTTTGGGGACCAGAACACTAGAGACTACTTAAAAAAAAAACATAGAAAACCTTCCCATTTGTACTGCACTTTATCAACCAGGTGAGACAATATCTGTCGAAAATACTTTGTAAACTGTGAAGGGCTCACTCTCATTCCTTGAGTTCTAAATCACAGCTCACGGTTCAGCCCAAGACATGACTCATTCACTGTGGAGGTTGGAGCTCTATCTGCAAATGTACTGGGTAAAAGAATGCCAGGAAGGGCACCTCCGGGGAGTGGGGAGTAAGCTCTATCACAGTGCGGAATCCAGAAGAGGAACTGTCCACCTGTGCGGTTTTTATCTCTAAAATCTCCTGTGAGCATTTGCTAAACACAGAGCCAAGGGAGCCAGCCATATTTCAGGGGAAGGCAGATGTAATTATGCCACTGTTCTCGTGCTGTCTTTCGGTGGCTCAGAATACTGTAATGTATTTTTAATCGTGAGTGGCTGAATTCAAAATTAAAAACAAACACAAAAAAGAATAAATAAATCCAACCAGGTTTTTTTTCTTTCACACATTGCCATGCTGTGGTGTAGTGCTGAACAAGTGTTGTATTTCCCCTCTTTGCGAACTTGTTCATCAAATCCCTTCACTCTCGTTATTTTCTCCTTTGTTAGTAATCACTTAACTTCTTTTTTAAAAACCTATTTCACCCTCCGTGGTAAAAGCAGTTATAATCAACTCATTTAGCAGACATCTTAAATACAAGACACTGTTATTATCATCCTTTTTTTGTACATTAGATCTTGTGACTTGTTCATCCTGCACATTTGCCGTTTTGTATCTTTTGACCTACATCTCCCTGTTTCCTCTTTCTCCCCCATCCGGCCCTGGTGACCATTGTTTCACCTGTGAGATCCTGCCATACTTGCCTTTCTGTGTCAGTTTATTTCCCTCAGCATAATGTCCTCCAGGTCTATCCGTGTTGTGGCAAGTGGCAGAATCTCCTCCTTTTTAAAGGCCAAATGAAAGTCCATTGTGTACATACACATACATTTGTATACCTACATACCACAGTTTCTTTACTCACTTGTCCACTGATGGACACCTAGGTTGTTTCCACACCTCACTTTTGTGAATAACACACAACAAACTTGGACCGAAGATATCTATATGAGGTGGCAATCTCATTTCCTTCGAGTGTCTACCCAGAAGACGGAGTGTGGGGCCATATGATGGTTCCGTTTTTCATTTCTTCAGGGACCGTCATACTGTTTTCCGTAACTGCTGCATCAATCTCCACACCCTCACCAACACTTGTTATCATTTGTCTTTTTCATAAGTCATCCTAATTGGTGTAAGGTAATGTCTCATATGGTTTTGATTTGCATTTCCTGATGATTAGTGATATTGAACACCTTTTCATGTACCTATTGCCATCTTTGGAGAAGTGTCTATCCAAGTCCTTTGCCCATTTTTAATTGGGTTATATGTTTTCTTGCTATTCAGTTGTATGTGTTTTCAATAAACTGTAAATATTAATTTCTGATCTGATATTTTGCAATTTTTTCCCCACCTGCAGTTTGCCTTTTCATTTTGCTGATTGTTTCCTTTGTTATGAATGATCACTCTCACAGAGCCACCTCTTCAAAGCCCACCACAGAGAATGATTTTTTGGCCTTTGTGTTTAAAAGCAACTGAAACGCACAACTCAAATACACAGGCTGTGCTTGGTTTCAAATGGAGTCTTCCAAGAGAACCCAGACACACTCCCAGCCCTGGGCTCAGCAAGTTTGGGGTCTGACGGGAGGAGAAGGTGTGCCTGTGCTCTCAGAAGCCTTTCCTGCAAGGACACCAAACCAACATCTTCCCTTTATCAGGAAGGCAACAGCTTTCCCACAGCCGACAACCCCTATTAACACACCTTGGGAAGGGAGTGCTGAGTTTTCTACACTTTAAAGTTGAGAACAACAAGGAAGAAAGGGGGTCAGGCCTGGATCTTGAGTGAAGCAACGTGTTTTCCAAAGAGGAATAAGCTCTGTTTTTAAAATGAGGAAATGTGAAGTAGTTTGCCGATTGTCACATACTGACAAGGAAGGGAACTGGATTCAGTCTGACCCAAGAGCCTGGCCTTGAACCAATTCTGCTAACTCACTCCTTGTGCCCCCTGCTCCCAGATTATGGCTTTTGCTCCAATACGTCATGGGGAAACTCTGATGAAATACCGTGTGCTGTCAGATGTGTTCGTGTTTGAATAAAATCAAGCACAGTATGCTGGAATTTCTACCATATAGTCTTTGCCTTTCCACTGAACTCCCCTCCCAACCCCCCCACTCCGCCACTTCACATACTCACTGAACACCTGCTATGAGCTGGGCATCTCTGTCTGCCACTCAGCCTAAGCGCTTCAAGAGCCTTTTGAATAAATAGCTATTGTCTGGCATTATTCTTCTGCCTCTAGTGAAGAACAATGGATTTGTTTGTCTGAAGTATAGGCCATTTCTAAGCCTCTGTTCTGAGAGCATCAATATGGCAATATTCAAAATGAAAAAAAAAAATGCAGAAGCAGGCCCTTTCAGTGATATTAAACCTCTTACATGACAAATCTGTAATTTGTAGGGGGAAAATGATTCCCTGAATGCATCTTATAGCCTTGAGTTTCAAATCACAAAGTTCTCCCCAAAATTGGTTTCTGCCCAGGAGGAGATAACGTCAGTCAAGAAGCTCGCTTTCAGATCAGCACTGTATTTCCACCAACAGTGCGTGCAGCCGTCCGCAGGCACTGCCTGAAGAAAAGAGCATTTAGAGACAATTCCCACTTCTTGTTGGGGCCTTCAGTGAACATTCCAAGGAGCAGAGACAGTGGCAGGCTGTGGAGGTTATTAAAATACTATTTTATTTTCAGCAGGGGTTATAACAGAGCATTCAAAGAATCTTACAGATATTTATAGTCGTAATGTCTAAGGGACCCAGCTCACTTTGCCTGTCAAACACCAGAACAAAAAGCATAATCTTAGACATCAGATGATGTCTGTTGACTCAGGCTACAGCAATTAAAACTATTGATAAGCTTTGACCAATACTAAAACTCTTAGTTTTCCTAATTATTACTCACAGAAATCTTGTCGTTGATGCTGTAGGATTTCCATAAATGAAATGGATGGACAGCATCTATTATCGAGTCTCTTATTAGCATCTGCAAAGAATCCCAACCTCTCACTCCCAACCCAGGACAGATCTTCCTTTGCTCCAGTCTCCACACTATTCTAAATACAGCTCCTCTAGTCAGTACAACCCTGTGTGTTTCAAAGCACCATCCATACCATGAATTCTTTTGTGCCCCCAGGAGGAAACAGAGGAACAACTTCATCTCAACCCTATCAGCAAGAAAACTGATCTCAGAGAGATTCAATGGGTTGCTTCAGACCCCATGTTAGTGGAGACACAGAGAGCCCAGGATTCCGGAGCTGCTCTTCAAATTATCGCCCTTTTTATGAAAGTGTTCATTATGACTGAACTGTACCTCAATTAAAATAAATTTTAAAAAGGAAACAAAATTACCACCTTTCTTGCTTCAGAACTCTGGAGACTCCCTAGGAAGTGTCTCTCTACCTGTTCTCCAAGCAGTGCGAGCACATGCAGCCTCTTCAAAGATGCAGGAGTCCCTAAACCGCTCAATAACCTGGCCCCTTTGCTGTTTATTTAATAAAGTCTGCCCCCAAAGAAACTGAAGCTGAAAGCTAAGACAAGAGGCAGATAGTGCTAAGCTTTCCTTTGAGGCTGCTCCCTAACTTTAAAGTTATGAAATACTCAAGTCTACTTTGAGAAATGACCTTTAAACATTTTTTTTTTAATTTTTAAAGACCATATTCTCTCTCTTCTTGATGCCTTTTAGATGAAGGGAAAACACAGGAATGCAGGCATGAGCTTTAAGTTCGCAGCTTATGAATACTCTCAGAGAATAAAGACTTTCAGTTTTAATGTTCTTGATGTTTTATAATAATTCTGATTTTTCCTCCTTTTTTTTTGTTTATAAAAATCACCAGCTGTCTCTCTCTCTCTCTCTCTCTCTCTCTCTCTCTCTCTCAAACACACACACACACACACACACCCCGGACTCCTAAAGGACCCAAAGGGGAAGGTTCTGTGTCCAAGAGGCCCAAGAAATGACCCAGAGAAGAATGAGACATGGGCTTTATTCAGGGACTTACAGGGAAGATGGTCCAGGAGCGGTTGGCTGGGCAGGAGAAAACTGCTCTTGATTGTAAAAGGTGCATGGATTATAGAGTATCTTACATAGGGCAGAGTGCAGGGTTAAGTGTAGAAGGGGCAGGGTTTCTGGCAGGCAGGCAGACACAGTGTGGGAACAAGGTTATCCATACATCACATGTATATAAAACAGCTGTGAATTCTCTCTAGGGGTGGGATTTCTAGTGCTATAGTGAACTAAAGGTAACCAGAGGTTGTGGGCATTGATCCAGGCATGCCTGATCTGGTCTGAACCAGACTGGGGAGCCAAGTACCCCAAGGAAGAGTGAGTGAGAATATGAACTATGCGTGGCTGCAGGATATGGTCAGCAGGCGGAAGAACACTTTGCCCATGGCCGCCGCATACCTGCATACCCAGGCTGGAGTCTGAGGGGAAGGGGACATCCTGGGTTGGCTACCCCGGGACCCCTCCTCAGGTCCAACTCCCTGTTCTTGTTGTCACTGGGGGGGTGTCACAGCCCTGCATGCATCGAGGGTCAGTAGATGTGAAGCCCTTTTGTAAGGTGCAGGACCTTGCTCTTCCTTCCAGTGTGGTTGCTTCCATCTCCAGGAAAGGACTGCTCTTGGACTTCTTTGCCTTTTGGGGGCCAAGTAGAGTGCCCCACAGTAATGTTGGTTGATGCACTTGAGCTGCCTTCAACGTGTCAAATATTTCCCCACTCAGAATCACATTCTGTGACTTGCTGGGCCAGTGCTTGGTGGAGTTGTTCATTATGACTTTTTTTTCTGATCTTTGAATGTACCAAATGTATTCTTGTTTCTGTGCCCAAACCCCTTCTATTGTTGCCATTTGCAAGTTCTGCTACTCATCGCTTGTGGGATGAAATAAACAAGCATGAGAATTAGTGGAAGGAAGGTGACTTTATTCCAAAAGCCAGGAGATGGGGAAAATGGCAAGGTTCGTGCTTCAAAGAAAGCATTTCAAAGTTCTAGGACAAGGACAGAGAATTTTAAAGGGCAAAAATGGAATGAGGAGTATCAGGGAGTGGCACAGAAAGACCCTGCTTGGATGGTTGCCTTGAATTGTTGTTCACCTGGAGAGCGGGCTGATATGCCTTCCTGATTGTGGCCTCCAGGTGACCTCTAAACAGTGGTGATGTCTGCTATGAGATCTCCATACTCCAATTCCAAAGTAAGCCATTGGAACAGCCTCTGGAGTTTCTCAAGCACATCCACAACTCAATTGCAAAGGGGGAAAAAAGCCTTTAACGTGTAGGCTAAGAGAGAAAAAGGCTTAAAATAACTTCTCAAAAGCTGAAATGGAAATTCTCCGTTACATAATCAGGTTGTCACATGGCTGGATCACGTGTATCCCTTGCTCTCACTTGGTTCTCATGCTGACTTTTTCATAGACGCCTTCCATCAAACTGCTTTAAGTTAAGACAGAAATCTGCTGGCTCACATACCAGGCAGCCCAGAGGCAGTCAGGAATTCAGGATGGGTTGACCAAGCAGTTTGGTCATGGCATCAAGGACCTATGTTTTCGCCATCTCTCTGCATCCACAGTGTTGGCTTCATTCCAAGTTTTATTTTTCCCATCAAAATCTAATGTGCTACAAGATCCTTCAGTCACATTTAACAGAGGAGAGTACCTGGCTTCTTCTCTCTTAAGAGGAAGAAGAAACTTTCCTTAGAGTCTTTGGCAAAGCTAGTATGTCTCATGCCCACTCCTGAGCCTGTCAGGTTATTAGATGGCTTTTAAAACAATCATGCCCACCCCTTGAGCTGTATTCAGTTCCCCACACTGCCCTGATGTGACTCTGAGAGGAAGCAGTGGAATGGACGTGAAGGCGGTAGCCAGGGATTCTCAGACACTGTCCATCAGAATTACCCGAGGAGCCTTAAAACTAACCAGTCCCCAAGCTTTCCTTCAACCAGTTAAGTCAGAATCTTTGAGAGCATGGGCCTAGGCCAGTAGTTCTCAAACTTGATTGCACCCTAGAAGCACCTGGGCACCTTTAACTGCATTCCACTTCCTGCCCCAGATATTCTGACTTAATCTGCATGGGATGTGGTTTGGACATTTCTGGGTAATTCTAAGGTGCAGCCAAGTTTGAGAACCATTGACTGAGGCATTAAAGCATACATACATACATACATACACAATTCTGACTTATATGCATTCTATTTTTAAATTCATTAATGCTTTTATTAAGCTATACTTTCCATGCCATAAAATTCACCCACTTTAAGTGTGCAAGTCAATGATTTTTAGTATGTTTACAGTTGTATAAGCATCACTATGATCTAATTTTAGAACATTTTCATCATCTCAAAAAGAAATCTCTTAATTATTAACTCCCCATACCTGTCCCTCCCATTCTAGCCCTAGGCAAACACGAATCTACTTTGTCTCTACAGATTTTCCTTTTTTTTTTTACATTCCATATTAATGGAATCACACAAAATGTGGTCCTTGGTGACTAGCTTCTTTCACATCACATGTTTTCTAGGTTCATCCATATTGTAGTATGTTTCAGTACTTCATTTCTTTTTATTGCTGAATTGTATTCCAGTGCATGGATATATTGCATATATCATATTTTGTTTATCTGCTCATCAACTGATAAAAAATTTGGGCTGTAGCCGGGCTCGGTGGCTCAGCCTGTAATCCCGCGCCTTGGGAGGCTGAGGTGAGTAGATTGCCTGAGCCCGCGGGTTCGAGACCCGCCTGGGCAGGCGAAACCTCATCTCTACAATAAATCAAAAAAAAAATCAGCCGGGCGTGGTAGCGCGCGCCTGTAGTTCCGGCTACTCGGAAGGCTGAGGCGGAAGGATCGCCGGAGACCAGCAGGTTGAGGCTGCGGTGGCTGGGAGTGGCCACTGCACTCCAGTCTGGGCGACAGAGTGAGACTCCAACTCAAAAAAAAAAAAAAAAAAAAAAAAATTTGGGCTGTTTCCACTTTGCACTATTATGAATAATGCTTATAGGAACATTCATGTACAAGTCTTTGTGTGGACATATGATTTCATTTCTCTGGGATAGAGAGACATCTAGAAATTTCTGGGTCATATGGTAACTCTATGTTTAACATTTTTAGGAACTGCTAAATTGTTTTCCAAAGCAGCTGTACCATTTTACATTCCTTCAGCAACGTATGAAGGTTCCAATTTCTTCACATCCTTGTCAACACTTGCTATTGTCTGTCTTTCTGATTATAACAATTCTAGTGGGTGTGAAGTGGTAATTCGTTGCGGCTGCATTTTTTTAGTGACTAATAGTGTTGAGCATCTTTTCATGTGCTTATTTGTATATCTTTAGAGAAACGTCTATTCTGATATTTTGCTCATTTTAAAATTGGGTTGTCCTTTTATTGTTGAGTTGTAAGAGTTCTTTACAAATTCTGGATACAATCCCCTTATCAGATATACGAATTGCAAATATTTCTTTCCCATTCTGAGGGTTGTCTTCTTACTTTTTTATGGAATCTTTTGAAGTATAAAAAATTGTAATTTTGATAAAGTTCAATTTGTCAAGTCGTCCCCTTGTCACTGTGTTTTTAGAGTTGTATCTTATAGGTCATTCGGCATAAGTGTATTTTTTAAAACCATCCCAGGCGATTCTAATATAAAGCCAGGGTTGAGAACTCCAGCCACACAGCACCGCATCTACAGCGTTCTTGGCTCTCACCTCTCCTATCACCACAAAGACAACCAAACAAAGTACTTAATACTCTGAAAACACTTTGTTTTTTTACTAGTGTCCTTGTTTATTTCCTGCCTTCTTCCAATTGCATGTCGGCCTGTAAAGCCAAATACTTTGTCAGCACAGAGTCTAGTCTAGCCCATGGAAGACTTGACCTGCAGGAAAGTATGCAGGGTCGTTTAGCTGGCCTTCCCTCCCACGCTGTCCTGCTCCCGCAGGCTTGTTGCCCTTAGCTCCCTGTTTCTGCTGTTGTTCCTCCACCGTCCTCTTCATCCAAGCCAGAGGTCTGGGGTCTCCCTCAGCCTCCACGTCTCAGGGGTAGCCAAGAGAGAGTCGTTGTTCGCACACGCTGCACTGCCTTCTTTCACTCTCTCACCTAGCTGGAGTTTCTCACAAGCAGAGCTTGAGCCCTCCCAGCCTTTTCTGCCCAGCACCTCGTCCATCACGGGGCACAGCAGGTGCTGAACATGGCTGCATATTGAATCGAACGCCAGGGATCTGGAGCTCAGGTCTGCTGACTGGGCTCTGTAATCAAGCGTCCCTTTGGCGGCAGCCCTGGGCCTGTGCTTCTGCTCCGATGAGAGCTGAGTGACTGCCTGATGAAATGGCAGGGGCTGTGAAGAGGCAGAGAACTGTGCTGGGCCTGGAATGTTGGCGTAAAGGGAGACCCTCCAGCGACAAAGTGAACTGAGCATCTCTATGCAGAAGATATCAACTCCTCATCTGCAGCATTTGGTGAGCTTCTTTGAAGTGACAGTGAGATGTGGAAATTAGCACATGAATGAAGAATGTTCTTATGATAAGCAATCAAAGTGAACCCCAGCACAAGGCTCCACCTCCGGCCACAGAGGAAGAGCTGTGTGGACGGTAACTTGGAGAGGCCCAAGGTGCAGGCAAGCCATGTGCCTTGGAAGCTGCGGCATTTCAACATACCGGGGCCCACGCAGACTCTGGCAAGGGTGAGGACAGCGGGCTCAGAATGAAAAGCCCACTTCTTCTGGGCCTGAGGAAACACAGGTTTCTCAAAAGCAGGGAAGGAGTTTGCTTCTTTTTGTTCAGAATAAAGGAAACGATTGTTATCAGGTAAACACACCGCTCTGCTTCCTTTCTATGGTGTGAACTCTAACTGTCACGTTCCTCTTGCAACAGTGGCTTCCCTGGCTGGAGTGACTGCCCTGTTAACTGAGGCAGGGGCACGAGGACGGAGCAGTTGCCGCAGCTGTCCTCAGTGCCCACCTGGGTCCTGTGTCACCTGGTGGCTCTGCTGAGGGCTCACGTGCCTGGGAGGGGCCAGACTTGCTGGGAGTGAACATCCCAGGAGCAGCCCATGGCAGGGGTGGATGAGGCTCCTCACCTCTGAGGGGCAGAGATGACCCTGAGGCACGTCCCATAGTCTCCCAGAGCTGTGTAGGGAGCGGCACTCCAGTGGCCCTGTGGTAACCAGGTGAGGACGAGCTCTCTGCTGGCCTTCCCTTCCCTGTCTCACCTCCACACCCCCTACCAGGAGAGGCTGGGATCTGCTCCCAGGTGTTTTGTCCTCAGTCCTGGCTCAGGGTTTGCTTCTGGGGACACAGGCTAGGCAGTATCTCAGGAAACATGCTTGCAATGTCTAAGGTGGATGCTGCTGTTGCTTCTGATAAAGCCAGTCACCTTCTCTGGTGCGTCCAACAGGCATGTCTGCTGTTCGTGAGGCATGAGAATTCAGCCTCTCAGATAGAAAGAAGCCCGAAGCCTCTGAGCGGCATGAGTGCCCGAGGATGTGAGGGTCCTGGCAGAGCAGTGCAGAAGTTCCATGCTTGCATTTTTTTTTTTTTTTGAGTTGGAGTCTCACTCTGTCACCCAGACTGGAGTGCAGTGGCTGCTCCCGGCCACCGCAACCTCGACCTGCTGGGCTCTGGCAATCCTTTTGCCTCAGCCTTCCAAGTAGCCAGAACTACAGGCGCGCGCTCCCACGCCCGACTAATTTTTTGATTCATCATAGAGATGAGGTCTCGCCAAGTTGCCCGGGCAGGTCTCAAACCTGCGGGCTCAGGCAATCCACTCACCTCAGCCTCCCAAAGCGCAGTATTACAGGCTGAGCCGCCGAGCCCGGCCATGCTTGCTTTTGCTGCTGTCATTTGTCCTAGCAAGCTTCCTGAGTGAGCAATGCCAAAGCCTTCTGCAAATTACTCAAGGGGATCCAGCCAGCAGAACAGTGGCTGCACCTGTGGGTGTGGGGGAGCCCCTCTTGTGAGAATGCTGGCAGAGGCCCTCCCTGGCCTCCGGGTCACAGTCCTGCCATGCGCGTCTATGGGGGACGCAGGCTTCTGTGGCTCTCGTTTCCCTTCTTAAATGTGAGATCTCGGGTTTTGCTGCCTTCCCCAGATTGCTTCTTCCTCGACCATTAAAAAGATGTAACAGAAAGAAGCTTTAGAGTTTTGTGCTGTAAAATACTCTAATTTTTAAAGAGAAGCTGGAAATTTGATTTTCATTTGAAATCTTCCCATTTTTAAAAGTTGGCTCCCTTGCTTTCTCCCTCCCTTCCCCCGTTCCCTTTCTTCCCTTCCTCCTTCCCTCCTTTTCTTCCTTCCTTCCTTCCTTCCGCTCAGGCTAAAACAAAATTTAAAAAATCTTGCTGGGCATGGTGGCTCGTGCCTGTAATCCCAGCACTCTGGAAGACCAAGGCGAGAGGATTGCCTGAGCTCATGAGTCAAGACCAGCCTGGGCAACATGATGAAACCTCATCTCAATAATAATAAGAAGAAGAAGCAGCAGCAGCAGTAGCAGCTGGGAGTGGTGGCCCACGCCTGTAGTTCCAGCTACTTGGAAGGCTGAGGCAGAAGGATCACCTGAGCTCAGCAGGTTGAGGCCGCAGTGGTCAAGACTGTGCCATTGCACTCTGTGCCACAGAGTGAGACCCTGACTCAATACAAGACCAAACAAGCAAACAAGTCTGTGGGCTGACTCAACACTGGAGTAACCAGCTTGTGACCTCTGACCTATACAATCGTGTGGGAACACTCTGGAGTATTGCAAGTGGAAAAGAAAAATGGATTTGTGTGCAAGGAAGAGACGAACGCCATTCATTCACAGATGTTTGCTGAGTGTCTATTCCGTGCTCATCCCTGTGCCAGACCCAGAGATTCAGAGGTGAGTGAAAAACAGCCCCTGCCTGCCAGAGGCCTCTTATCTAGTGACAGGTGCGGCTTAGTTGGGTGTATTTGGTTAACGTAACAGCACACCATTTTAATTTGACTTAAGCACAAAAAGGAATTTATTGGAAAGAGCCATGACCTATGGCTCTCATGGGCCTGTGAGCAGCCATGTCTCACGAGAACCTGGAGTTAGAGCCTGGAAAATCAGAAAAACTCTCTCTTGAACCCTCAGAGCGTCCTAGCTCCCCTTCCCACTTTTTTTCTCTCTCAGCCTTAGGTACCTGGCATAGTGTTGATCGAGCCTTTGCCAGAGAGAATGGTTACTAAAATAAACAAACACATTCTTCCTTGCCTTCAGAGAGATGCTATTCTCTTGGAAGGAGAGAGACAAACAAGAAATGAATAAAGCAATTTGATGTAGTGGTGAGTGTGGTGAAGAAAACTGCAACCGATACGGGGGCTGGGGGAGGTCAGGATGTGTGGTCTGGGGCCTGACAAGGGTGAAGGAACTGTGTAACATGGTCAGACTTATCACTGAACAGGTGATCCTGACAGTAGGAAAAAGGTATCTTTCTCTCCACAGAACCTCAGCAAACAAAGCTCACTAAGGCAACCTGCCCACAAGCAAAGGAGTGTTGCAGGGTTGTATACCAAGGTGACCTTGCCATCCTCAGTCAGCCTGGACTTACTTGCATCTCTGAGTCCTCAAAATTACCTCTTACATAATAGTGTCTTCGAGTTTAAAGCACTTACCTTCCGTAATGTGTGTGTCCTAAAAGTACTTCTCCATTTTTACCAAAGAGGACACAGAGACCCAAAGAGACCACACCTTTTACCCCAACTAGTGGGCTCAGAACTAAGATCTTTCCCCATGGGACCCTTCTGTTAAGTGCACTAGAGCAGAGTGCTGGCACACAGCGCCATGTGTCCGGAATCCTGGTTTTCCCCGTGGATGATCTCCTGTGAACTCAGCAGGAAAGCGAGCCTGGCGGCCTTCCTTCTAATTATCCTTTAATTATCTAAGAGCTTAGTGTTGGAACCCCCTAGCCCTTATCCCTCTCCCCTGCCGAAAAATCCGTATGATTGTCCAAATGTCAAAAAAACAAGCCATATTTTTTAAGAGACTCTTTCTCTCCAAGGTAATGGATTCTGGGAACTCACCCCATGGCTGGGCCTGTAGCGCGCCTGCAAGCCCGAGAATGCCCTCCACACCCGCTGGCTACCTGCACACTTGGTTGTGCGCAAAATGACGCAAAGCTTCTTCTCAACCAGAATACCTGAGGATCACATAGGGAGCGCCTCGAAGACTCAGATACCCGGATCCTTCTGCAGACCTGGAGAGCTGGAGTCCGTTGAGGGAGGGAGAAGCCTCGCGCCTGCGTGAGTCTGTAGGGCTGTGCAGGCAGCCAACAGGCTCCCTTCACGTTGGACCGCGGGCTGGTGTCGTTCAGCAGGATTTCCAGTGGATGGCAGTAAAGTTCCATCTAATGCCAGAAAGGAGCCAGGCTAAAAGAAATCTGCATTAGTAAAACGATTTTCCAAGAGAGGGAGTCAAAATGTGTCTCGAGAAAGGGGTGCATTTCTTTCTAGTTTGCATCTAAGGTACCTTATGGGTCAGTGGTGACTGCAGGCTTATGTCTTAGGACAAAGTGCTGGTGAAAATCCACACACCTGCATTTCCAAGCGTGTGTTTTGAAAGATACAAGATACAGAGGATGTGGATAGCTCTGTAAACAAAGGTTGTGTGGTCAAATATCCTTAGCTCTGGAAAGTCTTGTGGCAGAGAAATTGATTGAATGTGTTAAACCCGCTTTGCCAGTGTTCCTCGCAAATCTATTAGAAGGGCTGTATCTGCTGCATTTCCAAACTCATCCAACTGGACCGTGTGCCCTGGGGTGCCGACAAGGCCCAGAACCCTCTTTGGGAAACACTGTGAGAATTTGGTCCCTATTGAACCGCTGTGAGAAAGTCACTGTGATAGACACTCTTGACAGACATTTTGGCTACAACAGAATTAATTTTCTTTTTTTTTGAGTTGGAGTCTCACTCTGTTGCCCAGACCGGAGCGCAGTGGCCACTCCCGGCCACCGCAGCCTCCACCTGCTGGGTTCCAGCGATCCTTC
>CAUYQG010238287.1:0-12487 GCA_963574415.1 Tarsius wallacei | reverse complement strand
ATCTCATGAGACCCTTACAGTCTGGGAATACTGGGCAGGCAGACCCACAAGCTCAGAAGAATGAGTGCATGTGATGCGTCTATGGTAGACATACGTGCAAAATGCTGCAAGGACACAGATCAGGATTGACCCAGGGAAGGCTTAAAAGAGCAGGTGATATTTGACCTGGGACTTTAAAAATCCGTAGAGTAGACTGACATAGCCATTATGGAAAACAGCATGGAGGTTCCTAAAGAAATTAAAAATAGAACCAGCATATGACCCAGCAGTTCCTCTCTGGGCATATACTCAAAGGAAATGAGGTCACCACCTTGTAGAGGTATCTGCACTCCCGTGTTCAACTGCAGAACTATTCACAACAGCCAAGATATGGAAACAACCCAAGTGTCCATTGATAGGTGAACGGATAAATAAACTGTGGTATAAATATATATGTATGTATACACACACAACATGTACACACTCACAACGCACACATATATATGTACACACACACACACAATGGAATGCTTTTTTGGGGGGGGTTGGAGTCTTACTCCGTTGCACAGCCTTGACCTGCTGGGCTCAGATGATCCTTCTGCCTCAGTCTTCCAAATAGCTGGAACTACAGGCACACGCTACCACATCCAGCTAATTTTTTAAAAATTTATTGTAGAGACGAGGTCTCACCAAGTTGCCTGGGCTAGTCTTGAACCCGTGGACTCAGGCAATCCACTTGCCTCGGCCTCCCAAAGTGGTGGGATTACAGGTTGAGCCACCAAGTCCAGCCAATGGAATGTTATTCAGGCTTAAAAAAGAAGGAGATCCTGCCATTTGCCACAGCGTGGATGGCCCCGGTGGACATCATGCTAAGTGGAATAAACCAGACACAGAAATAAAAATATTGCATGATCTTACTTATATGTGGAATCTTACAAAATAAAAAAAAAAGGTCAACTATATAGAGATAGAGAATAAAACAGTGGTTACCAAGGTCAGGGTCGGGAGTATGGGAAGGAAATGGGGAGATGTAGGTCAAAGGTTAGAACATAGCAAATATATAGGATGAACAAGTTGGAAGACATAAGTACGACATGAGAACTATAGTTAATCACAGTGCGTCATAGTGAGGATTTTTGTTAAATGAGTAGATTATAGCTGCTCTTGCCATGTAAGTGGGGAGAGGAATGGGTTATTTTGTGAGATGATGGATATGTTAATTTGTTCTATTAAAGTAACCATTTTACTGTACATGTGTATCTTTTTTTTTTTTTTTTGAGTTGGAGTCTCACTCCGTCGCCCAGACCGGAGTGCAGTGGCTGCTCCTGGCCACCGCAGCCTCGACCTGCTGGGCTCCGGCGATCCTTCCGCCTCAGTCTTCCAAGTAGCCTAAACTACAGGCGCGCGCTACCACGCCAGGCTAATTTTTTGATTTATTGTAGAGATGAGGTCTCGCCAAGTTGCTCAGGCGAGTCTCAATCCCGCGGGCTCAGGCAATCCACTCACCTCGGCCTCCCAAGGCACGGGATTACAGGCTGAGCCACCGAGCCCGGCTTACATGTGTATCTTATAACATCATGTATATACCTTAGATATACAACAACATTTATTTTAAAAAATTTAAAGATCAGTAGAATCGCCTCAGAAGGAGACATTAGTGGAACAGCATTTTAGACAAAGGGAACAGCGTGTTTAAAGAATTTGCTTGTGACAGAGTTTGATGTGACGATGGGATGAGTAGAAGTTCAGGGCCTCTGGGACCAGAGATATGAAAGATGATTAAGAGAAGCAGGAAATGTGGCTGGAGAGGTTGGCAGAGGATGTGGACCCTGAGCTCATTGGGGACCTGAAGGTCAACATGAGAAGCTAAAGGCTTACTCTGTTGAGCATGGGGAACTTAGAAATTAAGGAACTGTTTTCCCTGATTGGGGCAAGGTAGGTGTTTGACCACAAGGCAACTAATGCCCATATTCTCTCAATTAATGGTCTGGCCTGGGCAAAAAGATAGCTGGATCAACCAGAGGCTCTTACCTGGTGGATTAATCAGGACAGGCTAGGTTACACTGTGGTAACAAACATCACCCAGATCTTAATGGCTTCACACAGCAAAAATCTACTTTTTGCTCATAAAAATTCTGCTGAGTCTGAGCAGCTCTCCAGCAAAGCTGCCATCATGTGATGTCTGAGTATCCCAGGCCAGTTTCACCAGGATACCCCTCATCAAGCGCTTTCATGTGACCAGAAGAAGCCATGGAAAATTGTACATTGGCCCTTAAATACTTCCCCTGGAAGTGACACATACCA
The DNA here is from genome assembly GCA_963574415.1 of Tarsius wallacei. Lineage (NCBI taxonomy): Eukaryota > Metazoa > Chordata > Mammalia > Primates > Tarsiidae > Tarsius > Tarsius wallacei. The sequence goes on along the minus strand of CAUYQG010238287.1, from coordinate 10,204 downwards.
CTTCTGCTCACATTTCATTGGCCAGCAAGTCTCATAGGCCATGCCTAGCCTCAGTGGGGTGGAGAATACCATCTTCCTGTGTGGCCAGAAGATAAGCAGAACCCTGAATACCTCAGCACTAGGGGTGTCTATCACCCTTGGGAGGTAAGGAGAGAAAAAGCGTTGTCAGTAAGAGGAGGGAAAGTTGAGAAGAGACTGAAGGAGAGCATCCACAGGCACCCTGAGTAAGCAGGTCTTTGTGTTCCTGGCTTCTGCCTTGGTATGAGTCTCAGTTGCTCTTTGTGATGTTCCTCCCAGTTCTAAAACTTGGGGATTCTAAGATTTCGCAGAAGTCTTATGCTCTCCCCAGGGTAGGATGCTGGTGATGTGGAAGAAGGGGATGGGGGCCCTGGCAGTAGTCAGTTCTTCTCTGCCCAGAATTTCAGCAAACCATGAAGAAGGGTTTGATTGGCCAATGGGTCTTGTCAGGGTGGGGGCAGGTGCTATTCCAGGCTCTATGGCAAGATCTTCGAGTAGATCTTGATTCATGAGTTAGATACCACTGGATGCCAGAAAAGGAAGGTGTGGGTAGAAGATGTAAGGTTAGGGCTGGGTTTAGAAGGCCTGAACCCAAAGACCTAATTCTCTGAAGCCCTGATGCCAGTGTCAGCAGGCTTGGAAGGGCAACAAATAGTAGTGGGGGGCAGGGTTCTCCAGCTCCCCTGGGTCCCAGGGCTCTGGCAGATGAGGACCAGGCCAACACAGATCCTTCTGGGGAACACCACAGTCCTCTGGTTTGCCCCCCACTACTCCTTCCCTCAGAGGAGGGAGGGTCATGGGAGCGGGGTCATAACCCACTGCCCCTCATTTCCTCAGACACCTCCAGATTGCTTCAGGGATTGGCTCCCAAGGAGCGTAACTGATGCCACAAATCACAGAAGTGACAGGTCAGGAGAGGGGGCCTCTGGCGTCCTTTACAATGTGGATGGGAACCGAGGAGCCAGGAGCTGGGTCCAGGGGAGAGGAAAGGGAGGGGGAATGGCCTGTATGCCCAGCACATCCCTGAGGGGTCACAGGAAGGGCAGGGAGGATCCTAATGCTGTGGTCTCTGGAGCTGGGGGTGGGGAGGGACAGAGGAAAGTGGGGTGGGGGGAGGAGGAGAAAGAGAGAGAAGAAAACAGCAGAAGCAAAGGAAAAGGAGGGAAGAAAAAAAGGAGAGATAAAGGGAAACCAGAAAAAGAGATGTGAAAACAAAAAAGAGAAAGTCAAGGAGGAAGAAAAAAGAAGGGAGGAGGAAGAATGTGATGGGGAGGAGGACGATGAGAAAAGAGGGGAAGGAAAAAGAAAGCATGGAAGAGGAATTGAAGGACAAGGGGCCAGGTGTGATGGGTCATCCCTATAATCCCAGCACTCTGGGAGGCGGAGGCGGGAGGATTGCTTGAGCCCAGGAGACCAGCCTGGGTGACATAGTGAGACCTCGTCTCTACAAAAATCGAAAAATTAGCCGGGTGTGGTGGCATGTGCCTGTAGTCCGAGCTACTCAGGAGGCTGAGGCTGAAGGATCGTCTGAGCTCAGGAGGCTGGGCTGTGGTGAACCGTGATCCTGCCACTGCACTCCAGCCTGGGCGACAGAGTGAGACCCTGACTCAAAAAAACGGAAACAAACAAAACAAAAAAGGGGAGAAGGAAGAGGCCAAGGAAAAGAAAAAGGGAAAGTATGATGGAAAGAACAGAGAGCAAAGCTCAAGGGAAAACGAAGAGGAGGAGGAGAGAGAAGGGAGGACAAGGGAAGAGTGGGGAGCCAGCACTTCCTGGGCCCTGGGAGTCAAAATGTGGCACCCAAGCTGCCAGGAGGGGAGCCGGGGTGGGCGCCATAAACAGAGCACAGTAGGCGCTATGAAGATCTATTGGGCCCCGCAGTGCCATTGTCTTCAGAAGGAATTAAAAACAAATTGCTGAGGGCCAGCACATAATTTAAAGACTCACGGCAATTTTATGACTTGCTAATGTTCCTAATTACATGCCCGTGAAAGGCTTAATTAATTGGGGGATGTAGCAAAAAGTGGAGCCTGTGTTTGTTATCATGGTTCCACTGCATTGATTTTAGTGCCTATGGAGAATTTAGGGCCTCTTTATTTGCACAAAGAAAATGCAAGTCTCTCGAAAAAATGCACATTAAGATCAACCCCTCGCTGCTATCTAATATACTTTCCTCTACTTAACCAAAGCGCTTGTAATCATATTTTGTAAATGTTGGTGCCGTTAATTGCATTGTGAGGGAAAATAGGTTCCGCTTGGCTGGTTGTGGAGAATTTTATAAAGTTCGTTCCTGGCACCCCATTCCAGGAGACTCTTCTTGGGAAACTTGTGGAGAAGTTGGAACGCCTGGCCTAGAAGCTGGAAGGACTACCCTGGGTGTCTCTGCTCCTGGCTGTGTCTCAACTGCCCCTTCCCCTGCTGACAGGCCCTGAGAGCAAGCCCAGGGCAATTGGGCCCTGGTGGGAGTGGGTTTAAGGGCAGTGGGCACGGAGGAAGGCCGCACATGGATGTTCCTCTCAAGAGCACCAGGACAGAAGACATCTTTGGTATGGGCCCGCCATACCTTAATCCATGAGGTCTTGGGTAAGACACTTAGTTTCACTGTGTCTCAGTTTCTTCAGCTGTGACATGGGGCTCATGATCCCCACCCAGTTGACAATCGGATCGCGGTGATGGCCACACAAAAGAATGGGAGTGAAGGGAGGCTCAGATCTAGGGTTATTTGCATTTGCCACTGTTTTCCCTTTCCCTTCCTCAGGGGACCGCGGGCAGGTTCTCTTTCCAACTGGGAGCTCTGGGTGGGAGAGGTACAACCACTCCATAGACCTCCCTTCTATAGGGAGGGTCACTAGGAGGTGCAACTGGGGGTGGGGTGGGTTCTGGAGGTCCAGGGAGGAGCAGTTCGTGACACCTTTTGAAAAAATGATTCCTGACACTGCTTTCTCCCTGAGAACTGGCACACATCCTTCCTCTCTGCTCCCACTGACCCAGGACTTTCCCCGTGGGATGTCACTGTCTGTTATTGAAAACTCCTTCAGGGCAGGGACCTGGCCTCTCACCCTCCAGCCCTAGTGCTTACCTAGTACCTGGCACATTGGAGACACTAAATAACGTTTTACTGAGTGAAATGGTGAACCAATGAAATTGCTCATTTGGGCAGTGGGACTGGGTCCAGGTTCAGTTTCTTATTTCTTCTTCTGTGGCTGAGTTCACCAATCAACAGCTTCTCTGCATCCTCCTGCTCCCTGAGTCTCATACAGAGACTTCCCAGGAACCCTTCTCTGGGAAAGATACTCTTCTGGAGAAGGTTGGAAGAGGTGGAATCTTAGGCCCTAACACGGTCCCTGGTACCATGCTTCTTCCCTAAAACCCATCCCCACACGGTACCCAAAGGGCTCTTTTAAAAATGCAACCAGCCCATGTTAAGCTCCTACCTAGGGCCCTGAAGACTTCCCTTCCAGCAAGAGCCGGACTTCTCAGGGGCCTAGGGGACCCATCGCCATGACCCGGCCCCTTCTTATCTCTCATATCTCATCCTGTATCACACTCCCTCAAGGTCAACCCCGCTGGAACACTCCTTGCCTTCTTGGCTCAACAAGCCAAGTTCAGTCCTGCCTTGGGGTCTTTGCACTTGCTGCTTCCTCTGCCTGGGATGCTCTTCCCCATTCCCTTCATGTGGCTGGCTCCTTCTCCTCATTCAAGTCTTATCTCAAGAGTGTTTCCCTCAAAAGCTCTTCACTGACCACCAATCTCATGTCACCTTCTTGTAGGCTTCATTCCCTCTTTAAACATGTGAAATAGACACATTTTTTGCTCTCTGTTTGATAGCTCCATGTTATGAAATCCACAGGACCCTCCACGCGGTTCTCACGGTTCTGGAGACTCTTGCTCATGGTTGCTCGTTCCCTTGGATGATGTGTAGTTTAGAAACACAGGCTCATGCTTGAGGAACTTTACCTAGGAGAATCCTGAGAGGCCTGGGCTGGAGGTTTGTTGCTCCAGAGATGATTTATATTTGTCTTTACCCTAAGGCTGATAGCAAGGGGGGTCCATTTTAGTTTTTGCATTGCCTTAGTTTTTCCTGCTCCCCATAGGTGGGGAACAGTAGAGGCCCACCCCATAGAAGTTAGGCCTATGGTTCTAGAATTCCTAGGGGGGCCTTTTTCATTTTCACTCAGAGTCCAGGTAAAGACAGGAACAGTCTTCTTTGGTTTTGACCCCTGACAATTGATAATTTTAGGGTTTTGTTTTTTTTTTTCCACCTCAGCTGTACCTGTAATGGGATGCTTGTTACATTTTACCCAACATTCTTAGGTGTTTTGTATTGAAGGTTTTTGCAGGGTGCCCGGTCTACCATACTGCTAAGGAATGGAAGTCCTTCAGGCACTCTCAATCATGTTACCTACTTTTATTGTCTTTGTCATTACTTGAAATGATGCTAGTTATTTGTTTAACTGTTTATGACCTGCTTGCTCCAACTCCCTGAGGGTAGGAGCCTGGCCAGCCTCCATCCTTGCTGTCCTTAGCACCTAGAACAGCATCTGACTCCCACAACAGGTATTAGTTGAGTTACTGAATACATTAAAAAGCCTGGGTTCAAATCCCAGCTTAGCAACTTGGGAAAGTTACCTAGACTCTCTAAACTCCATTTTCTCATAATAAAAGGAGGGTAGTAGTGTTTACCTTGAGGGAGTTTTGTGAAGATTAAATGAGATATTTGTCAAGAACTCACTTGCATCAGTACCAGATACTCATTACTATGGCTGGTGACTTCTGGGTCTTGTGTTGCCCTGTCCCACCCACTCACTTCTCGTGAAGCCATATCTCCTCCCCCTACCCCCTGGTTCTTCCAAATGGAAGTCATAGCCTCAACTTCCAATCTCTGTGCAGGAGCTGAGAAGCTGGAAATGGAGGGCTCTGAGAGGTCATCTCAGCCAGGTGTGAGTAGTATAATCCCAGGGGCTTCTTGAAATGCTGCTCTCCTTTCCCCCATGGAGACAGACTCTGGTCAACTTGGCTGGGTGTGGAAGGGGTGCTGGTTGATTCCAGTAGCTTTACCTGTTGATAATTCCTCATCGAATCCACCAGGATCATATTGCAGAAGAGGAAACTGAGGGTCAGAGAGAGACAGCAATTTGCAAAAGGTAACACAGGGAATTGTGAAGGAGTTGATTTAAATTCAGATCTCCTAAGTCCTGGTTAGATGCCCTGTGACTAGTCTGCTTCTCTGCACCCTCTCCACAGACTTGAAGCAACTCAACTATATGAAGTCTCTCTTTTTTTTGTAATAGAAAGAGGGCCTCAGTTATAAGGATACAGGGATCCTTAGTTATAAGGGGTAAGAAATCCATGGGCTGGAATGCCCTGGTCTGGGGAGGAGGATCTGGGGACAAGGCCTAGGGGACATCAGAACCTTCTCTCCACTTCTATCTCCTCTTAAATTGTCCCTTATCTCCAGAACTTCCAACTTCATTCTTATTTTCTAAATTAGCTTTTTAATGATGAAATATTTCTCACACCGAAAAAACTATAAACAATACTGTAATGAACACTGATATATTTCTACTCAGCTTTGTTCAATCTTCACATTTTCCAATATTTGCTTCAGATATATATTTTGTAAAGAAATAAGACATTGTAGGTATAACGGAAACTCCCTGTAAGTTCCTTCCAAGACTCATTCTCCTCCCTCTCTTCCCAGAGGTAACCACCTTCCCGAATTTAGGATTTATTCTTTCCATGCAAACTTTAACTACAGATGTTAAATACATAAGCACTATATTGCATGAGTTTGCATGCTTCTCCACTTTACATAAGTGGCATCCTGTATGTAAACTTCTGTACCTTGGGTGCTTTGTTCAGTGTGTCTTTGGATTTTATCCTTCTTGTTACGTGTAGTTCTGTGCCATATTCATTGAATGAAGAAATATGCCTCAATTTGCCCTTAATTTATTGATAGGCTATAATAAGCATCCTTGTATATTTCTCCTTGTGCACACACACAAGGGTTTCTCTGGGACATATAACTAGGATTGGAATTGCTGGGTGACAGGTCTATCAGTTATCTATTGCTGCATCATAAACCACTCCCAAATGTAGAAGCTTAAAACAACATCCTTTTATCTGCTCACAATTCTGTGGGTTAGGCACTCAAACAGGGCACAGTGGGGACAGCATTTCTCTCCCCACAATGTCTGGGCTTGCATCCTGGGTTCCTAGGTGGCTTAAGTATCTGGAACAGCTCAACTAAGGCCATATGTGGGGCCTTGGTTCTAGCTGTCAGATGTGTTCCTCAGTTTTCCTCCCCTTGGCCTCTCCATGTGGCTAACTTGGGCTTTCTCATGGCATGGTGGTCTCAGGAGTCTAAGAGGGAGTGTTTCAGAGAACAAGCCACCCTGTGCAAGAACTTCTTAAGCCTCTGCTTGCCTCACTCTTGCTGATAACCTATTGAGCAAAGCAAGTCCTGTGGCCAGGCCTACAGCCAATGAGTGAGGGTGTGGATCCTGGGCAATGTGGCTCGTTGAGAATCACCAATGTAACAGTTTACCAACAAAGGATGCAACAGCAACAGTTTTTGAAATATTGACAAATAGTTCTTCCAAGAGGCAGTGTCAACAGAAATACAAAAGATCATCTGTGATTATTATGAGCACCTCTACACAAACTAGATAATCTAGAGAAATGGATAAATTATTGAAAACATACAACTCCCAACCTTGACTCAGGAAGAAATAGAAACTCTGAACAGATCAGTAACAAACAGTGATATTGAAATAATAATTATTTTGTCTCCCAACAAAAAAAAGTCCAGGACTTAATGGACTCACAGCCAAATTCTACCAGACTTTCAAAGAACTGGTACCAATCTTACTGATGCTATTCTGTAAGATTAAAGAGGAGAGGATTCTCTCTAACTCATTCTACGAAGCCAGTATCAACCTGATACCAAAGCCAGGAAAAGACACAACAAAAAAAGAAAACTACAGACTAATATTCCTTATGAACATAGACAAAATATTAGCAAACCAAATTTAACAGCACATAAGCACATCTGTGAGTTGGATTCTATCCCAAGGATGCAAGGGTGGTTCAACATACGCACAAATCTATAAATGTGATCCACCACATTAACTGAATTAAAAACAAAAATCATATGATCATTTCAATAGATGCAGAAAAAGCATTTGATAAAATCCAGCATTCCTTCATGATAAAAAAACCCTCAGCAAATTAGGCAGAGAGTGAACATTCCTCAGAATAATAAAAGCTATATATGACAAACACATAGCCAATGTCATCCTGAATGGAAAAAACTTGAATGCATTCCCCCTCAGAACTGGAACAAGGCAAGGATGCTCCCTTTCAACATTCCTACTCATCATAGTACTGGAAGTCCTAGCCAGAGCAATCAGGCAAGAAATAAAATGTGTCCAAATTGAAAAAGAAATCAAACTATCTCAGTATGATAATGATATGATTTTATACCTAGAGAATCCTAAAGAATCCTCCAAAGACTCCTGGACTTGATAAATGACTTCAGTAAAGTTTCAGGATACAAAATCAACACACACAAATCAGTGGCACTGTTATACACCAATAGCGACCAAGCTAAGAATCAAATGAAGAACTCAGTTCCATTTACAAAGCAGCCCAAAAGCTATAAATCTAAGAATATATTTAACCAAGGAGGTGAAAGATCTCTACAAGGAGAACTACAAAACACCTTTCTTTAGTTGTGCCTAAAATATCTGTATTTTCAATATGCTTTTGTCAAAGGGGAATAAAGCTTTAAAAAGTTAAACAAACAAACAAACAAAAAGGTACGATATTAGTTTATAATCTACCAACCCTTGAAAAGTCAGTCCCTTTCCAAGAATGTTGGGTTATTCCACACCAATACAAGGGTATTATTAGACATTTAATTTCTGCCAATCTAATGCATCTGAAATGATGTCACACTGTTTTAGCTGCATTATCCTGACTAATATTGAGGTTGCTCATCTTTTCCTATTTGTAGATCATTTATTTGGGTTTCCTTTTCTATGAGTTGCCTGTTCCTATCTTTGGCCCATCTTTCTGTCAAATGCTTTTTTCTTTGTCTTATTAATTTGTGGTTTGTGTTCTTTGCATCCCTAAATCTTAAATTTTACACAAGAATATGGAAGGGATGCACTCTTGCTCTCAACCTTCTGGGGTAGAATGCTGTTATTGAGGACCTTGAGGCAAAAAACCTTGGTGAGGAGTCCGGGACCATAAGATCTCTTGGGCTCTGATTCTGAATGACCTCAACATCTGTCCTACCATCTCCATCCCTCCCCCTGACCCCCGCATGTCTCTGCCTGAGTTAGGATGCAGACTGGGAGACCCTGGGCTCCACCTTCACTGTTCAGTGCTCACACGACCCATAGCCATTTGCCTGTCCTCCTTTCTTGCCCCCTCCCTTCCCCATCGCCTCAGATAGAGCTCCTCCATCTCCAGCAGAGAAGATCACAATGGTCCCTCTGGGAAAACTGGACACAATGGTCAGAGCACGGGGTGGAAGAGACTGCAGCTCAGAAAACTGGGAAGTCAACTGGGCTCGGTGGCTCAGCTTGTAATCCCGCGCCTTGGGAGGCTGAGGTGAGTGGATTGCCTGAGCCCGCGGGTTCGAGACCCGCCTGGGCAACTTGGTGAGACCTCATCTCTACAATAAAAAAATTAGCCGGGTATGGTAGCGCATGCCTGTAATTCCAGCTACTTGGAAGGCTGAGGCGGAAAGATCGCCGGAGCCCAGCAGGTCGAGGCTGCGGTGACCGGGAGCGGCCACTGCACTCCAGTGTGGGCGACAGAATGAGACTCCAACTCAAAAAAACAAAACAAAACTGGGAAGTCTTCATATCCTGCTGACACTACATGTGTTCTGCACTCTGGACATCAATCCTGAATGTAGCCTGTGCTTCCTGCCTCTGCACCTTGGCTTATGCTATTTCCACTACCTGGGCACCCCTCCTCCTCACTAGCCTCCCCCGTATGCTTCTTCCAAGGTCAACTCAATGCCTCTTCCACAAAAGTCCCCTTTAGGTGGCCCTCCCACCCCCATCCTGAATGTAATCCATCCCTCTTTTGAAATCTCGTAGAATTTTCTTTGTATCATTTGTTACTTTTTACAGACCCAAATATGAGTTCCAGATGGGGGCACGATTACTCAATAGATAGTCTTAATGGTTTAGGGTACCCCTAAAACAACAAAAACCCAAATAAAAAAGTTCCATTTTTATTTCTTGAGTTATAGTCTCGCTCTGTTGCTCAGGCTGGAGTGCAGTGGTATGCTCATGGCCACCACAGGCTGCACCTGCTGGGCTCATGTGAATCTTCCACCTTAGCCTTCCAAGTAGCTGGGACTACAGGTATGCACCACCATGTCCAGCTAATTTTTTGATTTATTGTAGAGATGAGGTCTCACCAAGTTGCCCAGGCTGGTCTTGAACCCCTGGGCTCAGGCAACCCCCTTGACTCGATCTCCAAAAGTACTGGGATTACAGGCATTAGCCACCACCCCAGCAAAAAGTTCAGTTTTGATGAACTTAACTGGAATTTTGCAAGCAGGAACTCTAGAAAGAAGGGATGTTAATTTAGCATATCACTCTGCACCGTCCAACAAGATAGCTCCTAACCACATGTGGCTATGTAAATGTAAGTTTAAATCAATTAAAGTGAATGAAGTTAAAAATCCATCTCCTCATTTATACTACCCACAATTCAAGTGTTTCATAGCCACATGTGGCTAGTGGCTTCCACACTGGACAGTGCAAACAGAGAATATGCCCATCACTGCAGAAAGTTCTGTTGGACAGAGCTGATTTGTACTAGTTCTGTTTTACAGTTTCATGCTGTTTCTATTTTGGAACACTTATACCTGGGGGGAGAAAACCAAATCTCTTCATTGTTTAGGCTGTCAAAGGTCTAAATAGTGCCCTGGTCCCAGCTCAGCCACGAATTCACTGTGTGACCACACGAAAGTCATTCTCTTTGGGCCTCAGCTTGCTCATCTGTGAAATGAGGAAGCTGATGTAGAAGGGTCCTTCCATTTCGGACCCAGCCTGTTTCCACCTGGAGGAGTTGGCTATTTACATCCTGGCAGGAAGAGCAGAGGAAGGGGTGGGGAGGGGAGAGAGGAGAGGCGGAAGAGGAGGGGGGAGAAGGAGGG
>CAUYQG010238286.1:0-14102 GCA_963574415.1 Tarsius wallacei | reverse complement strand
CGGGGGGGCGGTGGGCGCCCTTGTGGGTAAAAAGAATAAACATAGGTGCCGAATGATCGCTTTTGGATTTGTTATTGGGGGTTAAATTAAAAAAAAAAAAGGAAAAAAAAAAAAAAAAAAAGAATAAACATCAGAGTCTTGGGCAGGAAAAAAGGGGGCGGAGGACTACATTTTATTTATTTCCATGTGTAAAGTGGTATGTTAGGGGCCTTCCATAAGTTCCCCATGTAGTCTTTGCAACAGTCCTACAAAGTGGGTCTCTTGATCCTTACGTTACGGCTCCCTTCAGTGAGCTCCATGGGGCTTTGCCAGTTGACAACGGACTTTCACAGACACTGCATCATCGGATCCTCACATTCCATAAGCAGGACAAGAATCTCCCCTTCAGGAAAGAGAAACTGAGGCTTCAGAGCCTGCCCAGAACCCTGGCAGAGCCACGGTGGCATTTCCGGTCTGTTGAGAGCCTCACGCAGCCCACCACAGAGCCGACTTGACGCCCTCCCTTTCTCCCCACTTCAGTTTTATGGACGCCACTAGATCATCAGTCCAGTTATCTGAAACTCAGCTGACATCATCCCACATTCACAACAGCAGCCTCCAAACAGCTCGTGCGAGGGTTGGAAAAGTCAGTCTCCCCTAACCCCGGCACAGCAGACAATGAACATCTCCCCGCTCCCACCCCCAGACCTCCTGGAGGTGTGTGACTGCACCCTGTTGACTGGAGAACCAGGGCTCAGTCTGAGCATTTCATCAGAGTCTACACAGCCCAGGTGAAGCACCACAGCCCCGAGAGCCTGCGAAATTATTTAGGGAGCACATGGCACATCAGCCTGGACAAAACCCAAATCATGATTGCCCAAGTCTCAACACAACTTAAAAAAGAGAAAAGCAAGTCTCACTTGGCAACCATAGGGAGACCACACCTTCCCCATACCTGCGCGCCATCATTCTTGCATAAGGGAGTTTCAGAAAGGCCAATAAAACATTTCAAGATAAAGCTCCTTCACTCCGAGCACTGTTTTAAAAGTCCTCAGGCAAAGCAGGTCCTGAATTTCTCCAAAAACATAATTGAGCAGCCATAACAAACAAGCCAGCGATTTGATAAGCTTCAGCTCTTTGCCCACAAAGCTCAAGGACACAGTTTTCCATTGAATAGCTCAGTCACACTAGAATTGGCCCACTGAAATGCACCCCCAAAGTACAGCTGCAAAGCCCAAGAAGCAGAAAGACACAAGGGTCCACAGAGGACCTCTTGGTGGAATCCCTTTCTGATGAAGGATCGATTGCTGTTTGCTCTGAGATCTCCCAGACCAAGGAGAGACCCCAGCCGTGGACTCTATTCTGATACACAACCGGCTCAAGCCTCAACTGTCTTCAAGTCCAAGGTCATACTATAAAGAACTCTATTGAAAAACAAACACCCCTTAAGGCAATAGGCCAAGGACTACAAAAAATTTCAGTACAAATCTCATGGGGGAAAAAAGGGATAACAAACACTGGTGTTTCTGTCTCTCCACACAGCTCTATCCAAAAAGACTCTACCGAAACAATCGCAAGAGGCTACGATCAACCCAGGACACTCATGGCTCTGTTCTTGACCCGCTCTGTGCTTGTCACACGAAGCCAAATGTTTTAGCGCTTTGAGGTCCCATTTCCTGATGTGTAGAATAGGAATTATAATAGCTGTTTCCTATTTACTCTACAATGATGTATGGAAGATTAGCAAGATACCGTCTGCAAAAGTACTTTGATCTCCTCTGAGATAGGGGACTATGTAAATTTCAGCCCAGTGTTAGTGCCACATGTTAGCACACACGAAACTCGAATGGCCACTGACCAACAAAGAACCGGTCATCACAGGTGAAAACAGAAGGCAGGATGAGGCACAAGAGAGCAGAAATCCAAGGCATGATTCAAGTGAAAATAGAGACTCACATCTGGTCTGTACAAGAAGCCAGTGAGGAAACAGAAATGTGGGTGTCCAGGGACACAAGCAGATGGCAGGACAACCTGATCCAATTCTTGGAAATCAGTCACCAGATCAGAAATCAAATAACGTGCACTGGATGTTTGTTCAAGAAACTCCTAAAGGTCAGGCGCGGTGCCTCAAGCCTGCAATCCCAGCACTTTGGGAGGCCAAAGCAAGAGGATTGCCTGAGCCCAGGGGTTCGAGACCAGCCTGGGCAACTTGGCAAGACCTCATCTCCACAATAAATAAAAAATTAGTCAGTTGTGGTAGTGCGCACCTGTAGTTCCAGCTCCTTGGAAGGCTGAGACAGAAGGATTGCCCAAACCCAACGGGTCAAGGCTGTGGTGGCCATGTGCGTGCTACTGCGCTCCAGCCTGGGTGACAGAGTGAGACTTCTACTCAAAAAAAAAAAAAAGAGAGAAACTCCTAAAATCTGGACTTCTCTAGCAAGGCTTCCCTGCCTCATGGGAACAAAATTTCCCTGGGGCTTAGACAACATGAATACTGTTTGTGAAAAAATTCAGTTTCTTTTCTTAATTTAATTTTTCATAAAGAAATAAAAATGGGGTCTCACAATGTTGCCCAGGCTGCTCTCGATCGAACTCCTGGCCTCAAGTGATCCTCTCACTTCAGCCCCCCGAAATGCTGAGGTTATAGACATGAGCCACTGCACCCAGCCTCAGTTCCTTTATTTAACATATACTTTACATATATTTGGGCTGTTTTCTGCTTTTATCTATATATTGCTTCATCCCAATATTGTCATGTTGGTTGTTGTTGTTGTTGTTTTGGTTTTTTTTGAGTCGGAATCTCACTCTGTCACCCAGACTGGAATGCAGTGGCCGCTCCCAGCCACTACAGCCTCACCCTGCTGGTCTCCAGCGATCCTTCCGCCTCAGCCTTCCAAGTAGTCAGAACTACAGGTGCGTGATACCATGCCTGGCTAATTTTTGATTTATTGTAGAGATGAGGTCTTGCCAAGTTGCCCAGGCGAGTCTTGAACCCACGGGCTCAGGCAATCCACTCGCCTCGGCCTCCCAAAGTACTGGGATTACAGGCTGAGGCACTGAGCCCGGCCATGTTTTTTAATATGTTCAGGCAAAAGCCATGTCCAAACACAATTATTTTTACCCACACAGCTCATCAGGAATTTACTCAGCCAACATACATTGGATATCTGCTATGTGCCCAAAGGAAGTTAGCAAGATGAGTCCGATGAACAGATAAGTAATTAAGGATTTGATACTAATAATGATCTGAACAGTCCTATATTCCTGGTTAAATGATAAAACATTCCCAATTCCTCTATTGAAAGAGAAAAACAGTCATATATCTGCATGATCATGTCAGAACTATCTAAAACACAACCCAAATATTCTACTGGGTTTTATTTATTTTTTTATTTGAGACGCGGTCTCACTCTATCACCCAGACTGGCATGCAGTGACACAATTATAGCTTATTGCAGCCTCAAATTCCTGGGCTCAAGTGATCCTCCTGCCTCAGTCTCCCAAGGAGTGGGAACTACAGGCACGTGCCACCATGCCCAGCTAATTGTTTAATTTTTGTAGAGACGGGATTTAGCCATGTTGCCCACGCTGGTCTTGAATTCCTGACCTCAAGTAACCCTCTCTCCTCGAGCTACCACGCTACTGGGATTATACGTGTGAGCCACCAAACCTGGCCCAAATACTCTACTGTTGATGTCCCTAACTTCAGCACAAGCTCCCATGATAACTGGGGCAAATGTGACCAAATTGACACGCGATAATTGCGTCCGTTTTTCTCCAGACATTCTCCAGTTCTAGGATAGTTTGAATCCCATGAAGTATTCAAGAAATAAACCTCTTTTTCTTGGCGAAGTGTGGACATTTTTTGTTCTGTTTTGTTCTCAAGACTCTTCTGCTGGTACCTGGAAGCCCTCAATATCGGATCATCCACCACGTGCTCAGGAAATAAATCAGTGTCTGTGGATTGGTTGTTTGTCAATTCAGAGCTCCACCAGTGGTCCTGGGTCAACATTCTCGTGGCCGGCGAGAGCTCAGGGTCAAGGTCTCTCCAAGTCGGCCTTGGATTGCTTTCTGTGGTTCACTCCTTTCCTTTTGCCCACATGGGAGCACAACCTGCTGTTCACATTCTCCCGGGCAATCCCTGCTCTTTATTCCCACAGTATTTGCTGTCCGAAAGAGTCCATTGTCATTAGCAAACTTGGAGATGCTAGCGTGTGCCCCCTCCAACAAAGAGCCGCTACAGAGACTGAAGACCAGGGCCAGCCCGGGCCTTGAGAGCTGTGATTCCCAGTCTTGGGTCCTTGCGGTCACAGACGTAGGGAAAGTGAGGCTATTTGAAGAAGGAAATTTGAACCAGAAGAGTCCGGGCCGCCTTGTCCTCTGCCGATCTCTCCACAGGTGTTTCAGTATCATCTGCATGGTGAGGACTCCTGGAGTCAGACCTCCAGCCTGGCCCCACCTGGGAGAGCTCCAGGCCCGTCCAGGCGACAGAAGCTTAGTACTCCTCCCAGATGTCTCCGACACCCACAATCAACTGTTCCCATGGCAACTTTGGGCTTTCCCTTCCCAGCGTGTTTTCCCAAGTTGCCATCCCATTAAGTAAAACCTTCCTCCACCATCTGCTCAAGCAAAAAAGTCTCTTCTGAAATACTAAAATATCTAGAAAATGGAGGCAATGTAGAGTAGACTGTTTGATTTCCTGAGCTATTTCTTGCCCTTTTTATGTGTTGTCAGCTCTGTGTCAAGAAAGTGTTTTGTTTTGTGTGTGTGTGTGTGTGTGTGTGTGTGTGTGTGTGTGTGTTTTGTTTTTAAGTCAGGGTCCTACTCTGTCGCCCAGTCTGGAGTACAGTGGCACAATCGTGGTGCACTGCAGCCTTGACTTCCTGGGCTCAGATGGTCCTTCTGCGAGCCACCACACCAGCTTGGAAAGTTTTTGTTGTTGTTTTTTTTTAAGTTTTACCAAGACTACTAGAGTAAAACTCAAAATCAAATAGAAAAAACTCTCATATTTTCAATGATATAAAGACACAAACTCATACGTGTGACCTCTTTGTTTCCTTAGAAAGCCTCATCACCTTTCTCCTGTTAAATATAGAAGAGTTTGCATTTTAAGCAAATAAACATTTGTGTTTGGTTCTGCATCCATTTTAAAGTAATGTTTTAAAAACTGCTGGCTAACATTCTTTGATGGATCTTGTGAAAAATCACGTTGCAATACCCTAACTCCTTACTTGAAATAGTCCATCAATTTAGCTTGCCTGTTACCACAGTCCCTGTTAAGACTTGTGAATGCCCTACAGAATTGACAGTTTCCAGACTGACCAGTAATTAAATGATCCTAGTGCCCGGGGTCATTGGATTTGATCACTCAAACAACCGAAATAATTCAGACAGCTGACAGGCACATCACAGAGCCATTTCTCAGTCATTCATCTGAATTAACTGCCCCTGTTCTCCATGGTGTTGGGTACAAATAGAGCTGCACAGAGCCAGAGCCCTGAGACTGACATCAGAGTCCAGCTCACCTTTGTCCATGGACATCTGTGTCACCCGCACCTATGAAAAACAAAAATAAAGTGCGATTTTGCTTCCATTTCTTGTGGACCAGCATATTCTTTTTTAAGAGACAGTGTCTCACGCTGTTGCCCAGGCTGGCAAGCAGTGCTGGGATCATAGCTCACTGCAGCCTCGAATTCCTAAACTCAAGTGATCCTCCCACCTCAGCCTACTGAGTAGCTGGGACTACAGACATGTGCCACCATGTCCAGCTAATTTTTAATTTTTTTGTGTGTGTGTGGAGATGAGGGTCTCATTATGTTGCCCAGGCTGGTCTCAAACTCCTAGCTTCAAGCGAGACTCCCACCCCAGTCTCCTGAATAGCTGAGACTACCAAGCCCCAGCTATTTTTTTTTTTTAATTATTTTTTGTAGAAATGAGGTCTTGCTATGCTGCCCAGGCTGGTCTCGAACTCGTGGCCTCAGGTGATCCTCCTGCCTTGGCCTTCCAAAGCGTTGGGATTACAGGCATGAGCCACTACACCTAACCCCAGTGCTTTTGCATGTATCTGAATTTCAGTGCAGGAAAGCATGCAGGAACAAAGTGGAATCCATAACTCTACCATCATCCAACTATCCTTCTGCTGGTGGGAACTTGGAAGGCCAACTCATTAGTTGTTCCTCAACTTTATTTTAAAGACTAGGATTGAGGTCAGGCGTGGTGGCACATGCCTGTCATCCCAGCACTTTGGGAGGCCAAGGCGAGAGGATTGCCTGAGCCCAGAAGATTGAGACCAGCCTAGGTAACTTGGCAAGACCTCGTCTCTACAATAAATCAAAAAATTAGCCAGGTATGGTGGCGCACACCTGTCATCCCAACCACTTGGGAGGCTGAGGCAGAAGGATCGCCCAAGCCTAGCAGGTCAAGGTTGCAATGGCCAAGACCATGCCACTGCACTCTAGCCTAGATGACAGAGTGAGACCCCCCCAACTCAAATAATGAATATTTTAAAAAATAAAGACAAGGATTGAATGTTGCACTGTAGAATATACATTGCCTATGTATACGAAAATAAAGGTTCCTATACATGGGACCTGACTGCTCTCATGTATGTGGAAACACAAGCCAGGGACGCCTAAACTACCTGCCTAGTGACTGTCGCTCATGAAAAAGCACTGCAGAGAAAAGCAATCTACCCAAGAAATTGTGCTGATGGGGAGTGCATCTTCCAGCTGGAAGACAGGGCAAGAAGAACCACCTGAAACAGAGGCCGTTCCCTACGTCCTATGGCAACCCTGGACACCATGCAAGCATCATCAAATCACACCGTTCCCATTAAAAGTTCACAATTCTGTGCTTGTACTTCACAGCTTTCACTCACTCCCTAACTGCATCTGTCCCTTGGGTCCCTTTCACCACTTGGGAATCTCCCTCAGTGACCATAAAAATATTACCGAGAGGGAAGCCAAGGCGGGAGGATCACTCAAGTCTGGAGTTCAAGTCCAGCCTGGGCACCATGGCAAGACTCCATCTCAAAAAATATATACATTACCAAGAATGTGGACTCACGACGGGCACATGCTAAAGGGGACATTTTTGCCTAGCCCCAAAGGAATTAAAGAAAGCCCACATCTCTGCTGTTCAGCCAGAGGATGAAGAGTCAAGCCTGGGTGGATTTGAGTGGGTTCTTTCTAAGATGTTGATGGTGTAAACCAGGCAATCCTAGAGATAGGCTAAGAATGGGCCAGGAAAACCCTTTCCCTCAAAACAGGGGAGGAGCCCGTTCAAATAATGTTCATCCTAAATGCAAAGCAGGGTGGTTTGCTTTTTCCTTTTGGAGTTTCTGAAGAAAGTCTAATGGAAGCTTTTTCCATTGCTGTTGTTTTCCACAAAATATCTGTGGATACTGATTTGACCGTGGCAAAACTCTAGTTTGTGGGATCCCCACAGTCAGAAGGCGTGGGACTCGGCAAAACAACGTATGCAGATATGCCTGGGAATTCTAACCTGTACATAAATACATGTGATGCACAAAGACATATATCCACAAATACAAGCCAATATTACTCAGCAAATATGACCTTAGAACAATTTCTGAGCCATCTCCTGCAAACCATGAACTATCTTAATTCACTGACTTTGCAAACTTTTCTTCAGGACCATAGTATGCCTTCCTTTATGTAGAGCTTTCAGGATGAAAGACGTTCTGTTTCCTCAGAGCTCACAGTCCAATGAAGAAAGCAAAGAAACAGATTCTGATAAATGTCGGATAAGTGCTTTGGCACAGATAAACACATGGTTCTGTTGGAGCAAACAGCAACCATCTCCAAGGTCAGGTGTATAGCTCATGCCTGTAAGCCAGCATTTTGGGAGGCCAAGGCAGGAAGATCTCTTAAAGCCAGAAGTTTGAGACCAGCCTGGATGACAGAGTGAGAACCCATCTCTACAAAAAATAAAAATTTGAAAAATCAGCCAGACATGATAGTGCCTACCGTCCCAGCTACTCGGAAGGCTGAAGTGAGAGAATCACCTGGGCCCAGGAGTTCGAGGCTGTAGTGCGTTATGATTGTACCACTGCACTCCAGCCTGGGAGTGAGACCCCAACTCTAAATACACACACACACACACACACACACACACACACACACTTTTCTGGCTGTATACTTAACGAAGACACAAATTTGGCTAAATTTCTGCAAAGACATTGGTGAAGTTGCAATCCAGCCTCTACAGGCATTTGCATGTTTAGGGCGAGGACCAGCCTTCCTGTGTCCACAGCCCTGCCTGCCGCTTCCTTAGAGGGGTTTCTGCCCACAGGCCTTGCCTGAGGGTTGGTGGGCTGGCGGGCTTGCCTCTGGCAGGCAGGCCTCGCCTGGTGCACACTTCTTCCCAACTCCCACTTTTGGGGCAAGGAGGCGCCGGTCTAGACTGCCTGCCCAGAGTGGGCTGGGAGGCCCAGCTGCGAGGCAGAATGCCCCTGGGAGCCTACAGAGACAGGATCGTTCAGAGGCCAGCAAGAGCCACAGGCGGGCAGGGGAACCACATTTCCTTTCTTTGCGAGTGGCACGTCCAGCCACCCCGCTGCCCACACCAGAGGCCTGCCAGGTGCCCACGAGTCCGCCTCGCCACCTCTCATGGGTCATAAAACCTTGTCGCTGTTACCTGAAGAGCTGTCCTATGGTGGCCGTTCAAGCCTTCATCATTCACGGAGTCTGGACTTTGGTGGCAGTGTCCTCAAGGGTCTCTCAACCTTTCATCTCGCGCCATGTCAGCTATCTCCAAATTGCTGCCACAAAGGGGCTTTCTCTGGTGCACGGATGAATGTGTCCCTCGCTAACTAGCCACTAGCACCAGTGTCCCGCTGTCTTCATGACAGTGTGTGGCCTTCACAGGAGGCCAGGGCAGAAGGCATCCTCCACCCGGCCTTGTCTCCGGCCCCCACGCTCCCTACCTGCAGCCACTCTCTCCTCATCTCATGCCTCTGCTGTCCCCTCAGCCTGATTCAATGGTCACCTCTTTCAGGAAGCCTTCGCCTAAACTTCTCCTCGCCCTCAGATCAGGAATGGAGTTATTTTTTAATTTTTATGTCAGATACAGAGTCTCGCCCTGCCACCCAGGCTGGAGTGCAGTGGTGTGATCATAGCTCACTGCAGCCTCGAGCTCCTGAGCTCCTATAGGACTATAGGTGTGCCATATATTCAGCAAATTTACTTATTTTTTTGTAGCTATGGAGTTTTACTATGCTTCCCAAGCTGGTCTCAAACTCCTGGGCTCAAGCGATCCTCCTGCTATGGCCTCCTGAGTAGCTGGGACTACAGGTATGTGCCACCGTGCTCAACTAATTTTTTTAAATTTTTTGTAGAGATGGGGGTCTCACTACGTTGCCTAGGCTGGCCTTGAACTCTGGCCTCAAGCAATCCTCCCTCCTTGACCTCTGAAAAGTACTGGGATTACAGATGTGAGCCACCACACCTGGCTCACAGGGTGTACATGATTAAGAGAAAACAGACCATGAAATGAATACATTCAATGTAAAATCATATACATCTCAGAAAATATAGTACATCTTCCTGAGAGTAACTGGTCCTACCTTAGAGCACAAACCCTGTTAAGGTTTCCACTCATCAGTTTTTATTAGGCTAATAATGAATCACGTATTCATATATGGTATATCATTATATAATAATGAAATAATAAAGAATTTATTATTCTTCAGGCCCTATAGGTATTCATTTTGCTAAAAGGTCTAGCTCCACGTCCTAGTTCCTGGTTTGGGAATTGTGCATTTGAATGATGACTGCATCCCAGCCTAGGCAACCTAGCAAGATCTCCTCTCTACAAAAAAAATTTTTTTAATTACCCAGGCGTCGTGGCTAATGCTTGTAGTCCCAGCTACTCAGGAGAGTGAGACAGAAGGATTGCTTGAGCCCTAGGAATTGGAGGCTGCAGTGAGCTACCATCACACCACTGCACTCCAGCCTGGGTGACAGAGTGAGACCCGGACTCAGAGAAAAAATGGCGACCACACCCCCCACAAAGGTGAAAAAATGGGGAAGATGAATGTTCCCTGACACCTTCACGTGCCTCTCAGGGGAAAGACCCTCACACCTACCTGTTAGCGGCATTGGGAAGGATTCATGAGAGTCCACAGAGCACCCTCTGGCCAGAAGATGAAAGGCGTCCTAGAAGCACACAGCCTAACTGATGTTTGTTATTTTGAATGTTTCGCTAAAGGACTTTTCTCCGTGAACTCTCATCCAGAAGCTTTGAGAAGGATGCAGAATTGAAGAGTCTCAAGAAGGTATTTTACCAACGTATTTTTTTTTCCTGCAATAATTTCAAACACAGCAATTTCCAACTCAGCCGTGATTATCTTTGCTGAAGTTGAAGATTGACTGCAGGTGGTGTGATGCTCAGGCTGAGTCTGTTTACAGCCAGGACAACAATTTAATTCCACGTCTTGGGCAGTAAATTAAATGCAGAAATACATAAGCCCACCTTTGATGGGCTAAATGAGTTACTTTTCTATCTATCTTTAAGCAGTGTTCAAACAGCTTTATTTTTTCTTGTATATTGGAAATAAAAATAGGTGATCAAACATTTGATGATTGTACTGTGGATCTGGTTTGGCTTTATTTCCCAGTAAGTTGTTTTCATAATCCAAAGGCTTGAAGAAGAATCGAGTTGGTTCATTCGAGTTTTAAGACCATATTTCACTCTTTTTTTTCCCACTTTTTTCTTTCTTTTTTTGATAGACTTTCACTGTCACCCAGGCTGGAGTACAGTGACATGATCACAACTCACTGCAGCCTGGAACCCCTGGGCTCCAGCAGTCCTCCTGCCTCGGCCTCCCAAGTAACTGGGACTACAGGTGTGCACCACCACATCTGGCTAAGTTGTTAATATTTTGTAGAGATGAGGCTTCACTATGTTACCCAGGCCGGACTCAAACTCCTGGCCTCAAGTGATCCTACTGCCCTGGCCTCCCCAGGTGCTGAGATTACAGGCATGAGCCACTGCCTCAGACCCCTATTTCACCTTATAACTTAGCAATAGGTGGTTGGCCAGTACGCTACTCATTGACCCACCTCGTCAAATGTCTACCTGATCATGACACAGGAAGAAGTGTCAGAGCTACAGCATACCTGGGCAATAAGGCAATGAATGCCACCCCAAATCTAAATGGAGGGAACTGACTCCTTCGCTGATGATTTGCTCCTCCAGACCAAGCAATCGAACAATCTTCCTTTCCCATTCTTCTTCTTCTCCATCAAATTCGTGTTATTTATGATGGAAGATGGAGATGACAATCTCAACCCCAATCCCAGCCTCAGTCCAGAGTGTTAAGTTCCAAAATCAGCAGGTAAAAATTAAAGGACTTAGTAATCACAGGTTAAGTACCACATCTTTCCAGATTTCCTTGAAAGCGTCAACAAGGAAAGAAGCAAAGGCACTCAGCAAGGATGAGAACTTGGCCGCCCTTTACATAGATTCTCTCCAAATCTAATTCCGCCCGCCAAGCCTTAGACCGGCTGTGTAGAGTTGCCCTTTAAAGAGATCGTGGGCTGGACTCGGTGGCTCAACCTGTCATCCCAGCACTTTGGGAGGCTGAGGCGAGTGGATTGCCTGAGCCCGCGGGTTCAAAACTCAGCCAGGGCAACTTGACAAGACCTCATCTCTACGATAAATAAAAAATTACGGCGTGACAGCGCACACCTGTAGTTCCAGCTACTTAGAAGGGTGGGCGGAAGGATCACCTGAGCCCAGCAGGTAGATGCTGGGGTGGCCGTGAGTGTGCCACTGCACTCCAGCCTGGGCGAGACGCCAACTCAAAAAAAAAAAAAAGAAGAAGAATTTTTAAAAAGATTGTGCTTCAGGAAATTTCTCTGGAAAATTCACGTCTTCATCTGCCGTGTGTCCATCTGTCTCCAAAGAAAACATTGGAAGTTTAGTTTGGGCTCGCGGTGGACACATCTCCAAGGTACAGCAGAAGACCCAATCACTTCGTCACCAATCCCTGTCTCCACCAGATAGGGGAGACGGCCTTCAGGCTTTTTCCTTCTTTGCCTCTGTTAGATTTACCCCCTCAAAGCTCTCTCTGTGCTATTTAATTTATTTTTCCTTCTTTTTTTCTTTCCTTCTTTCTTTCTCTCTCTTTCTTTCTTTCTGTATTTTTGAGTCGGGGTCCCACTCTGTCACCAAGGCTGGAGTGCAGTGGCATGATCACAGCCCACCGCAGCCTCAACCTTCTGGGCTCAGATGCTCCTTCTACCTCAGCCTTCCCAGTAGCTGGGACTACAGGTGTGCACCACCACACCTGGCTAATTTTTTTTTTTAATTTTATAAAGTTAAGGTCTCGCTATGTTGCCCGTGCTGGTCTGGAACTCCTGACCTCAAGCAATCCTCCAACCTCGGCCTCCCAAGGTGCTTGGATTACAGGCATGAACCACCGTGCCTGGCCCCTCTGTGCTCTTTTTAACATCATTTTTGCCTTTAAAAAGCATGTCTGCTGGAAGGAGTCAATATACGACATGACCGCCCTGGGCATTACACTCCCTCCAGACATGGTCCTGAACCTTGACCTGGAATCCAGCTCAAAATGGAGCTTCAGCCTAACTAGAGATGACTTGGAGACTGTCAAAACAGCAGCCAGCGCGTGACCAGTTATCGCACACACGGCCCACAAGAGACAGAGTGGGCTGTTTGCGGAATCCAAACAATATCAATCTATCCTCAAATCAGATTTTTTACAAATAAAATTAAATGGACAGCAGGGCCCTACTCTTCTGTTATAAAGGATGCCAGTGACAGCAAAAACTTTGTTATCAGACCATTTGGGCCGTGGCTACCAGTCCGCTGAAAGTCCCAGCAAGTTCAGCATCCTTCCTAAAACTGCCCGGGAGTGTTGCCGCTTACCTTCTCTGTGCCTCTCCCTCTTATAAATGAAAGAAAGTAGACCTGGTGTGTGTCCAAGTGGCCGTCGAAAGTCTGTGGAAATGGAGAATTTGTTTTGTTTCTCCAAAAGCCACAGGAGTAGACAGCACCCTAACTACCCTAACCCACACCCCGTGCCTCTGCCTGTTCCCGTCGGCTCTGGCTGGTCACCAGAATGAAGATTCTTGTACGGGGCCATTTCTGTAATTCTAGCTTTAAGGCAGAGTTTTTTCTTCCTATAAGAGCTTTTTCTTTTTATTTTGGGGTTGGTTTTACTACCAAAACCAGGCTTAACTTTTTAAAAAATAACATTGTAGACTGTCAAAGCAACAAAAAGGGGGAAAAAATACACCGAAAGCGGTGGCTCTTGCCGGCACTTTGAGAGGTGGAGGCGAGAGGATTGCCTGAGCCCAGGAGTTCGAGACCAGCCTGCGTAACTTGGCAAGACCTTGTCTCTACAATAAATCAAAAAATTAGTTGGACATGGTGGCATGTGCCTATAGTCCCAGCTACTTGGGAGGCTGAGGCGGAAGGATCGCCTGAGCCCAGCAGGTCGAGGCTGCAGTGGCTGTGATCATGCCACTGCACTTCAGCCTGGGCAACCGAGTGAGACCACGACTCAGAAAAAGGGAAGACCACTCCAAGAAGCAGTGTGGATGAAGAGGAAGCCCAGTCTCCTGGGTGGCCACGTGGCTCTCTTGTCTTGTCCAAGCATCATCTTAATGGGCTTGAACAAGTCACTTAGCATCCTTCTTCTCAATTTTCCCATTTGTAAAATGAAAAATTTAGACTAGACCCTTCCAAGCTAAGATTCCTAATATATCTTCAAGAAAGAAAAGTCTAGTTCAAGAGAGAAAAGTCTAGGCCAGCCATGGAGGCTCATGCCTGTAAACTCAACACTTAGGGAGGTTGAGGCAGAAGGATTGTTTGAGGCTAGGAATTTGAGACCAGCCTGGACAACACAGCAAGACCTCATCTCTACAAAAAAAAACTTAAAAATAAAAATAAATTTAGCCAGGTATGGTGGTGTGCACCTGTAGTCCCAGTTACTTTGGGAGGCTGAGACAGGAGGATCACTTGAGCCCAGGATTTCAAGGCTGCAGTGAGCTACCATCACACCACTGCACTCCAGCCTGGGTGACAGAGTGAGACCCGGACTCAGAGAAAAAATGGCGACCACACCCCCCACAAAG
>CAUYQG010238282.1:0-11362 GCA_963574415.1 Tarsius wallacei | reverse complement strand
TTTTTTTTTGAGTTGGAGTCTCACTCCGTCGCCCAGACTGGAGTGCAGTGGCCACTCCCGGCCACCGCAGCCTCGACCTCCTGGGCTCCGGCGATCCTTCCGCCTCAGCCTTCCAAGTAGCTGGAACTACAGGCGTGCGCTATCACGCCCTGCGAATTTTTTGAGTTATTGTAGAGATGAGGTCTCGCCAAGTTGCCCAGGCAGGTCTCGAATCTGTGGGCTCAGGCAATCCACTCACCACAGTCTCCCAAAGCGCGGGATTACAGGCTGAGCAACCGAGCCCGGCTTAGAACTGGCAAAAATTTTAAACAGCAATTTGACAAACAGTGTAAAGATGGTTCCACATATATAAAAGGATTCCCTTAACTGAAGGAATAGACGGTTTCCAGCTTGGGTTAATACTAACATTACTAAGAAATATAAAGTCAAAAGGGTGATGATGGATTTAAATAAAAACTGTGCATACCAGAAAGAGAAAAATAAGCAATAATAAAAAATATATATATAAAATCACTTAAGGGGCCGGGCTCGGTGGCTCAGCCTGTAATCCCAGCACTTTGGGAGGCTGAGATGAGTGGATTGCCTGAGCCCGCAGGTTCGAGACCCACCTGGGCAACTTGGCGAGACCTCATCTCTACAATAAATCAAAAATTAACGGGGTGTGGTAGCGCACGCCTGTAATTCTGGCTACTTGGAAGGCTGAGGCGGAAGGATCACTAGAGCCCAGCAGGTCGAGGCTGTGGTGGCTGGGAGCGTGCCACCACACTCCAGTTTGGGTGCAAAGTGAGACTCCAACACACACACACAAAAAAAAACAATCACTTAAGGACAATATTTTTTAGAAGATGAGGATTAACTCATTTCACATAAGTTTTACATAATATACTTAATGAACAGCAACTAGTAATTTTGGTACAATGAATATAAACTACACCTTTAAAAATTTTCAAATTAAGCCAGGCTCGGTGGCTCAGCCTGTAATCCCGTGCTTTGGGAGGCTGAGGTGAGTTAATTGCCTGAGCCCGTGGGTTCGAGACCCGCCTGGGCAACCTGGTGAGACCTCATCTCCACAATGAATAATAAAAAATTAGCCATGTGTGGTAGCGCGCGCCTGTAGTTCCAGCTACTTGCAAGGCTGAGGCGGAAGGATCGCCGGAGCCCAGCAGGTCGAGGCTGCGGTGGCCGGGAGCAGCCACTGCAGTCCAGTCTGGGTGGCCAAGTGAGACTCCAACTCAAAAAAAAAAAAATTCTCAAATTAAAACCCAATCAAACTGGAATTTTTAAAAGTCAGTGCGTTTTGTAAAACATACATAGAATAATCCAAAGAACAATGACTAATAAAACTTTTTTTTGAGTTTCAAAATGTGTTATATAAGCAATTTAAGGGTTGACCTTATAGCTCACATATGCACAATACTTGACCCTATTTAGTCAGTTCTTGGTTAAAAACAAAGCAACACCAAAAAATCCATCTCCTAACTTTATCACAGGTTGATTGCTGCCCAAGAACTATAATGATATCCCCTGATACATGGAAAAAGTATTTAATATGAAGTTCTGGGTATTGATCTTGATATCTTCCACTAACTTCTGTATAAAACTGAGATGACAGGAACACAGATTGGTAAATATAGAAAACAGTTTCATTTGTTTTATACTCCAAGCATCCAGGTCAGGATCTGGCACATAGTTGGTGCTCAATTAATGTTGGATGAAAGGCAAGGGAAGGAGGGAGCCTAGAGATCTGTAAGACAGAATGATTATAGAAGCCACTGGGTAAAAAACAACCCACGTAGTAGTAAAAAACCGATAGTGGCTATAAGATTTTGGCAAGAGAGAACCAATACTATCCAGAAGGAAATGTCACAGAACCAAGAACTAATAAAAAATGTTCCATGGCAGAAATAACTGACCCTGTTCTCTCTAATCAATGAAATGGGTGAATAAACAAAGCAAATTCTGTGTCATGTCCAAGGGCTCAATGGGCTGTTAAATAAACTCAAACATTAAAAAAGGGGGATCAAAATATAAGGATACCAGGTTTGTCAGAAAAAAAGGGAGTCAATTATCACTGGAAGCAGAACTTGATGAACAAAATGGTAGTATAGCTCTTAGAAAAATATAGCAGGAGAAAAAGAATTACATTATATAAGCCATTACTAAAGTTGAACTTAATCATTTTCTTCTAATTAGAATAATTGAAATTTCCATATAACAAGGGATATCTAAGAACAGATCATAGCATCAAGTCTCATACAATAAAGGAAAGCTTGATTTTAAAAGATGGGGTTCAATGATCTGTGACAGCATGCTTTCATTCCAAACACTTAAAACTCTGAACTCTTTATCCTGCTTAAATACTAAAAAGATATCATGAAGAAAAAATATTTAATTTTTTTACACTACCTTTTTCTGTGCTCCCATTTATTTTAGGTAAGAAGTCATCAACTTGTATCCCTAGGATTAAGACAGTATATCATTGCCTGATTAAAGAAAGTATTACTTTAAAACTGGTCTCAAGTGTAACCATGGTTTTTTTGTATTCCTGCTAAGATTGAGATTGTATAGAACACTTCAAATATATTTTTACAAGAAGGGTTCAACTTGCCATTTTTTATTAGTGCAAAGAAAAGGCTAAAACTATTTAGTGGACTTCCAATGAACAGTAAAAGAAAAAGGACCCTGCTGTTCATATACTTTTTAGAGTTAGATATCTCTAAGTAGAACATCTTATGCAGAAATTTTATTCATCTCAAGGACTAAACAATGGTGCCCACTGGTGGCAACCAAGCATATTTTCAAAGAAAATTTTCTAAAAGAGTGTAGATATTTTATGACTAAAATGTAAAACGTCCCTTAAAATCAACTCCCAATGTGAGACAGTAAACAAGGTCAAAAGTTTAGTGATAAAATTCAGCTTTAAATAATAAATATGGATGACACCTACCTAAGCTGCTGCATTCTTTAAGAGTTTTCTCCTGAAGATGTTCTAACCGTACTGTAAATAAAAGTCCAAAAAAAGATATTTCACAGATAAAAAGAAAAAAAATCAAATTAAATCAATTTCTGGATTAGCTAACTTACCTTGTAAAGCTGTTAGCCTTTCATTGGTAAAATCATTATCAGCTTGCAAAGCTTCTATTTTTGCCTGGAGCTCCTGTTCTTTTTCTTCCATTTCATCTATTTTATGCTGTAATTCTTTTTTCTCAGCTTGTCCCTTCTGCTGGATTTCCTCTTGTTTCCCCTCTGCTACCTAATGAAAAAGAAGAAAATTCAGTTATTTAATAAAACCTGACCTTGTTTAACAGGCCTAAGCCAAGAATGCCTTTATTCACTTAAACTTCTAGAATGTGTTTAGAAAGCTGGTTTTTCCAGCCAGGTGCAGTAGGCTCACACTTGTAATCCTAGCACTTGAGAGGCCGAGGTGAGAGGATTACCTGAGCTCACGGTTCGAGACCAGCCTGGACAACATGGAGAGACGTCGTCTCTACAATAAATGAAAAAATTAGCTGGGCATGGTGGCGCATGCCTGTAGTTCCGGTTCCTTGGAAGGCTAAGGCGGAAAGATCGCCTGAGCTCAGCAGGGTGGTGGCTGTGAGCATGCCACTGCACTCCAGCCTGGGCAACAGAGTAAGACTCTGATTCAAAAACAAAGAAGAAATCTGGTTTTTCTAAACAAGCAAAGAAGACAAAGACAAAGGTCTGATGTAAAAAGTGATTTGCGTTGGGTTACTCCTCTGTAACACTTAGGAGAGAAAAACTTGGAGCAAGCAAAGCATAAAGGGCAAAAGTGAAAATCTTTGCATTTTTAAAGAAAGAAGTAAGATTTTTCCCTAAAGTTACTATTATTTCAATTTGTTCGTAACTTCTAAAATTTAACTTATTCTGAAAGTTTAAACAAAATTGTTTAGCTAAATGGATGATGGTATAAGCACTATTCAAAAAGACCTCTTTTATAGTTTGTCCCCTCAAAACATTATGTTGAAATTTGAACCCTAATGTTGGAGGTGGAACCTAAGGGGAGGAGTTTCGATAATGGGGTCAGACCCCTCATGAATGGTTTGGTGCTGTCCTCATGATAATGAGCAAATTCTTGCTCTATTAGTTCCTATAAAAAAAAAAGAGCCTGGCACTTCCCCCACTCCTTGCTTCTTTTCTCGCCACGTGATCTCTCTCCATATGTCAGCTTCACTTTGCTTTCCACCATAAGTGGAAGCAGCCTTAAGTTTCACCAGAAGCAGATAATGCCATCCTTCTTGAACAGCCTGCAGAACAGTGAGCCAAATAAACCTCTTTTCCTTATATATTACCCAACCTCGGGTATTCCTTATAGCAACAGATGGACTAAGACAATACACGAAGACAACCTCCTTTTAACAAGACTAATCTTTAAAAATTATCATAGGTTAACCAACCATAGCAAGGAGAGGTATGCTCTGGTCTTCTCTAACAAATGCGTACCTTCCTGTCACTCAACCCATCATTTGAACTACATCAAGATGGATTTTCAGAAACTCAGCTGTAAGAGTTTAAAGGATTGGCCAGCTGCAGAGGGTCATACTTTTAATCCTAGCACTTTGGGAGGCCAAGGCGGGAAGATTGCCTGAGGCCAAGAATTCAAGATCAGTCTGCACAACAAAGTGAGATCCCATTCTCTACAAAAAAATAATTAGCTGGGTATGGTGGCGGGCACTTGTAGTCCTAGCTACCCAGGAGGCTGGAGTCCAAGGCTGCAGTGAGCTATGACCACATCACTGCAGACAGAGACCCTGTCTCTTAAAATATATATGTATATATTTTAAAGGGCCAACTAGACACTACCCTATAGTTTGATATATTCTTATTTTAAATGTCCCATAAATAGAGAGAATGACAACTGAAGTAGAGTTAACAGCATCTCTGAAAGCTACAAGGTGTCAAGCAGATCATTCCAAGATTCCCTCTGGACTTGTTCCAGCACTAAATAGCTGGGTTCTACCTTTGGGATAGCCTGAAGATAAACTGTTTCAGATTTTTAAAAATCTGATTAGGCAGGCGTGGTTACATGCCTGTAGTTCCAGCTACTTGGAAGGCTGAGTCAGAAGGACTTCTGAGTCCAGTAGGTCAAGGCTGCGATGGCCATGAGCGTGCCATTGCACTCCAGCCTGGGAGACAGAGTGAGACTACAACTAATTAAAAAAAAAAAATTTGTTGATTTTCATCTATCTCCATTATTTATTAAAAGATGTCTACTGTGAAACATTGACTACATATTCAACCAGAGGAACTGTGTCTGTTTTTATAGGCTTTCAATTATCTGTGATAATAAAGATTGGGCTAAATGAAATATAAGCATCTAATTTCTACTATAAATTTCAACCATAATCAAATTTTACATCTACAACTATTCAGCAATACTTAAATTCTTAAGCTATATAGTGTGTTAGGGAAGATTTGCTTAACATACTTTCAGACAAGATTGGTGCATTCAGGGTGGTATGGCAGTAATGGCGGTAGACTGACATTCTTTCTTTCTTTCTTTCTTTTTTTGAGGAAGCAGAATTTTATTAAGAGGACAGAAAAGCTCCCACAGTGGGAGGGGACCTGAGGGGATTGCCCGACTAACATACTTTCAAACTGAGTAAATACATACCTTCAATTTATCAGATAAATCTTTAATTTCATTAACTGCTCCATTATATTTATTAGCTAATTCTCTTAATTCTTCCTGAGTCCGTTCATTCATTTCTTTCAGGTGGGTACATTCATCTTCAGTATTACTCAGACTTCGCTGCAATTCAAGTATACAGGCAATTTTTATTTAGAATAAATGTGCATTTGTTATTTAGAATTCTTTCTCAATTCATAAAAAGTACAATGATGGGCTATTCTAAACCAACATCTGCCCTGGACTTTATATAAAGCTGAGTTAAATAACATAAGAATTCCAGTTTACTTCAGGTATATGCTAAAACAGAAAACACAACAAAGAATCTGGAAAAAAAAAAAGTAAGGGAGGGGCAGGAGGAGGATCTACCTTTATATACTTAAAATTTTAAAGGCCAATGAGCATGACTCTTAGCCTCATAAAGATTTTAATCCTATCAATTCTTGAAAGCAAGTTTAATAATATACAGCAATTAATTTATTAAGAAAATTAGAAGACTACTGGCAACTTTCTGTCCTTACATGTCAAATGAATCACATAACAGTGAATCAGGCACTATGGGAAGAGGCTGTTATAGAAACTACACCTGCAGTAAGGGTATGCTTACTATTTAGTTTATAATGGACATTTTAACCAAATTCAGTGTTAGATAATGCCTATGATAATTTCACAATGGTTCAAAAAAATACCTGTATTATGAATTAGGTTTTTTTTTTTTTTTAAAGTAATGAGAGTTGCATTTTTATTGTTCCCAAAAGATCTAGAAAGGACCTTGGAGATAATTTCCCTTTTGGACTTCAAAAGCATAAGACATAGTTTGGTTTTTCTCTCTGGAGGATGGATAAAAGTAACAACATGTGGTGTGGGTTCTTGGCCTTACACTGACCATCCTCAACTAGAATCCAAGCAAAACCAAGTGACAGGAAATCAATTCCCTGGTACATTCATGGTGCACTGTGTGGACACTGAATCTTAAGCAGAGTGCAAACATTAAGATTCCCTGGGTAGGCTTTTATTTCCTCAGTCACTGACTAGAGAACATAAGCACCAGAACTCACATGGTTATGCTGAGAATTCCTGTCAACGAAAGCAGCATAACTGTCCCTTCCCATTTGACAAACACAAAGTATTTCCTAGCTATATAATAATACTCAAATTTAAAGTATCCTGGAATGTTCAAATCTTAAAAAAAAAAATCACACTACAATTTAGTGTTTTTTAAATGGAAATACCTCAACTTCAGAAAGTTTTCTAACCACTTCAATTTTCTCCTGAAGAACCCGCCTCAGGGACTCTTTGGCTGTTGTCTCATAGTTATGTTTATCTTCTTGTAATGCTATAAGTTCCTTCCGTAAACTATCTTCTGTTTGATTCTAGAATAAAAGATATTTAAAATATAGCTAATTTTTTAAAGCATTTACTGTTTGAAAAACACATTATGATACTCTTTAAATTCTATATTAAGTTACCTTCATACACAAATGATGCCAGCAATATATCATCTAAAGCTGTATTTAAAAGCTGCATCAGTAAATTATGCCTTCACAAATGTATTCATTTCTATTTCCAATACAAAAAAAGTCTGAGGCAATTGAGAATTTCTCTCAAATATATAAAATTATTCCTATATTAGTCATATTTTCTGCAAGCCACCATATTTACATCTGTGGGCAGAAATAATCAATTACCTTCAAAGGCACCACACATTTTAAAATAATGGTTAAATCAAAAGGAATAAGAGCACAATGGGGGAAAAGCAGACTCCATGTTTGGGGCAGGAAATATACAAGATGAGCCTGGAATATCTTGTCCAGAATGATAGCAGGAAGTTATCAAAGTCTGCTAGGGTTTTATCAAAAGGACTCAGGAGCCAACCTGAAGAGATGTAAATAGACCAAAGATGGAATAATTTAAGCATCAATAAGAAAAACAACAGCAACAGATTTTAAAACATCAAATACGTTTAAATCTACGTGGGAGAAGAGAAAACACTTCATGGTCATTCTTTGTTGAATGCAAAGGAATCAATTCATTATTTTGAAATCCAAAAAATAAGGAGAAAAATCACTCATCTTGCTTTTCCTGTAGAAAATGTACCTCAGGGTAAACAAATGGTTGATATGGGAAAACTTCTGTTTATAATAGTAATTCAGGTAAATAAACGAAGGGAATAATATAATTACATCACTATTTTTGTAGCCCTTAACAAAATAGCAAATTTAGGCAAAGATGATCAATGATTGATAAGATCTTGAAAAGAAAAGCTAGATGCTGCCCGTGGTGAAATAACACAATACCATTCATAAAATGTTGCTGGGAAAAAAATGAACCTAATTCAGATAAAATCTCTTGATCAAACTACTAACCTATGAGGTAGGAGGGGAACTAGAATAATGTTTAAAAAATAATGCAGATTGAGGGAAATTCTAGAGGGCAAATGACCCAGTTTCTCTAGCCAATATCAACAGCAATACAACAAAGAAAGAGAGTTGTACAGGAGTATTCATAATACGATTCTTTTTACTTACATGGATGTCTGAAATTTCTCATAACAAAAGATTTAAAAGAATTGTGAAAATGTATAAAGTTTGAGCATACACCCAAGATGAAAGTGAAGAAATAAAGTTACATAAAAAGACTACGCACTTTATTTTACATATTTGAGATTAATACCCACTTTGGAGCATGCCTGTAATTGGTTTCCCATAACTTCTAATCGTGATAAGAGTCTATCTTCATCTATTAAAGCCTGTTGAAGAAAAATTAAATATGAATAAAATTCCAGAGCAATTGAAAAACAACATGTATATCAAAAAGGTTGTTATTGACAACAAAAGATATAAAATCATAAAACTGACCAATATAACACTGTAAAATGCTAAATTTTTAATTTGTTCATTAAAAAATAATTTTGCTTTTGATTGCTACCAAATTTTAGTTTTAATTCATTTAACATGTATGGAATATTAAACTATGTTAAAATTTCTTGAATATAAAAGTAACTGAAATACCTGCCAACTGGTATCTGAAGCCTCTTGGGTGATTGCTAGTAGCCGCTGAAGCGTGGCTAATTTCTGTTCCAACATCTGTTCCCGATGTAAGGCCTCCTAACATTATAAATCACAAAAGAAATTCTAATAAACTCAGCATGATTCTTCTGAGGAGTGACAAATTTTTAGCACATTCGAAAATATTCTCATACTATATCTCACTTGATGTATTTCAAACTTGATAATACTTTGTAAAATATACAGTAGTTCCCCCTTATCTCTAGTTTTCCTTTTCTTTTCTTTTTTTTTTTTTTGAGTCAAGGTCTCACTCTGTCACCTAGGCTGGAGTGCAGTGGCACGATCATAGCTTACTTCAGCCTCAAACTCCCAGGCTCAAGCAATCCTTCTGCCTCAGCCTCCTAAGTAGCTGGGACTAGAGGTACACACCACCATGACAGGCTAATTTTTTAAAAATATTTTGTGGAGACAAAAAAAAAATCTCACTATGTTGCCCATGCTGGTCAGTTTCCTGGGCTCAAGCAATCCTCCTGCCCTGGCCTCCCAAAGTGCTTGAATTACAAGCTTGAGCCACCATGCCTAGTCTCTAGTTTTCCTTTCCATGGTTTCAGTACAGTAAGACTTTTTATGAGAGAGAAAAAGAGAGAAAGTCCACATTCACATAGCTTTTATTCACATAACAGTATATTATCACAATCGTTCTATTTTATGACTTGTTGCTAATCTCTTGCTGTGCCTAAATTATAAGTTAAACTTTATATATTGGAAAAAACATAGTACATATAGGATTTGGTATTATCTGCAGTTTCGCATCCGCTGCTAGGGGTCTTAGAATGTATCCCATGCAGTTAAAGGGCAATTACTATATATATAAGCCACAGCATTTTACCCTCATTTGTTGGGCTGAAAGTACCCTCATTTGTTGGGCTATTAGAGGTGCTCTAGCTACAACTTCCCCCATAACAGAAAACAAGGCAACTGTTTTTTTTCTTTTTACTCATAATTTAGAAAAGTGAGTTTTTTAAAACCTAGACTAGAAAAAGCTAACAAATGTTTCAGGCTTGCATTTTATATACACACACAGACATGTATCTATATCTACACACACATAATCATTCATCACATGATGATGTTTTAGTCAACTATAAACTGCATATATAATAGTGGCCCTATAAGATAATAATAGAGTTGAAAAATTTCTATCACTTAGTGATGTCACAGCCATCCTAACATTGTAGAACAGGGCATTATTCGTGTGTTTGTAGACGTGCTGGTGTCAACAAACCTACTATACTGCCAGTTGTATAAAAGTGTAGCACATACAATTATGTACAGAATATAATACTTGTTAACAATAAACAACTATGTTACTGGTTACTATAATATACTTTTTGTTGTTATTTTAGGGTGTACTCCTCCTACTTATTAAAAAAAAAAAGTTGGTGGGTAAGGTGGCTCATGATTGTAATCTCAGCACTTTGGGAGGCCGAGGTGGGAGAACTGCTTGCATCCAGGAGTTTGAGATCAGCCTGGGCAACTTAGCGAGAGCTTGTATCTACAAAAAAAAATGTTTTCTAAATTAGCCAAGCATAGTGGCACATGCCTGTAGTCCCAGCTATTGGGAAGGCGGAGGTGAGAGGATCACTTGAGCCCAGGAGATTGAGGCTGTGGTGAGCCGGGACCGTGTCACTGCACTCTAGCAAGGGCAACAAAGTGAGACTCCAACTCAAAAAAAAAAGTTACAGTAAGCTAAGGTTAATTTATTACTGAAGAAAGAAAAACTTTTAAAATAAACTTTTAATAAATTGAGTGTAGCCTAGGTGTATAGTGTTCATAAAGTCTGCAATAGTGTACAGTAATGTCCTGGACCTGAATATACCAGGAGTGCCAAAAAAATTTATATACATGTTAAGCAATGTTATCTATGTTTTACTTTTCTAAGTTGAATTGAATTACAGTAGCAATGTGTAGTACAACATTCGCTCAAAAGATGGCATTAATTAAATGAATGCTTAGCATCACCATGCAACAGGCAGAACAGTAAAAGAAAAGGTGGAAGCACAACTGTCATTCGAGGAGCACAAGGCCATTTTGAAGTAGTATTTGAAATTTGAGAATATGGAAGTACAATGACAATGGAGGCAGGAGTATACAACAGAACCTCCAACACAGCTAACAATTGAACGCATCTGTGATAAGTCTGAGACACATGGTACTACTGTGTGTGATGTGCACAAAGGAAGATCTGGGAGGCCTCGCACAGCAACAAGCCCTGCAGTAGTATGCCATAATCAGAAGTATCTGAACACTGAGGGTAACCACTTTGAGCACCTCTTGTAATTGCAGAGGTCAAACATGACTTGTGTTCATCTTTTGTTTTGGTATATATTGAGTATTACAATTTTAATACAGTTTTTTCCCTTTAAAAAATGTCTGCATTTTTTTTGGCACCCTCTGTATATCTCTTAGAACAAACTCATTCTAACTGAAGCCAAAATAATCTGGTCAGCAGCAATGATACTTCATAAGGGTTTTAATTACACAAGTATGACATTTACAATATAAATAAGCCGGGCTCGGTGGCTCAGCCTGTAATCCCGCACCTTGGGAGGCTGAGGTGAGTGGATTGCCTGAGCCCGCGGGTTCGAGACCCGCCTGGGCAGGCGAAACCTCATCTCTACAATAAATCAAAAAAAATTAGCCGGGC